>CALSFV010000456.1:0-122046 GCA_943737045.1 Parapristionchus giblindavisi
TGATAGAAAAAAAAGAAATAAAATCACTAAAACCATTTTCAGTGGTAATCCCTGAAGAGCATTGTCGTATGAAACGTGAACTTAAACAGAATAAACGACAAGATGGAGTGCCTTCATCATCATCTTCATCTATCTATTCATTCATTCCTTCACCTTCTCTATCATCTCCTACTATTCTTTCTTCATCCAGCGGAGACTCTTCTTTTCTGTATGACGCTATATAATTTTTTTAAAGATTTATTTAAATAATTAAAGTATTTCAGAAGTGAATATTCACTAAACGAAGAGAGCACCGAATTGATCTACCGTGTATTATTGATTGATCGGGAATACGGTAGACCTTCACTTGAAGATCTTTCTCGGATTACTGTAAGTTTGCCAAAACTAGAATGGATGATCTTTGATCTTTAATCTCTACAGACATTCGATGATACAATATCCAATCGTATTCGTTTGGGGGAATATACAATATTAGAGGCTGAATTGGTTCATGAATTCGTTAGTCATCTTCCTGGATTCGATAGATTGAATGGAGAGGATCGAAGAATTATACAAAAGGTCAATATTATTCATAAAGTTAATGTTCAATACTAGAATTACTTGCTTTTCCCTTGAGGTATTTCTTATAAATTAGAACTGAGAAATGATGAATTTAAAATAAGAATTATTATTGGATTGATAAACATGACATAATGAATAATGATATAGGAATGCAAAAGGGAATTGTTGACTCTTCGATCGGCAATTCAATATGATAGTGGAGATGATTCTATAGTACTTGGAAAGGATAATAAGGAATGGAGGTAGATCAATTCATATTTGATCTTTGATCTTTGATCTTTAACCTCTCTTTTCAGAGTGAGTGAAAGTATCTTATCTGAATTGGATTGTGTTTCCTCTGAAGTCTTTTCATTCTGTCGTTCACTATCATCTCTTCAATTAGATTCAATTGAATCTTCTCTTTTATCTGCAGTTATTGCATTCTCTGGTGTGTTATATTCACTTATCTTTTTAAAATCACACAAAAATGGTTGCGATGATGCTTTCAATTTTATTTTCCTATTATTCTAATGATTTTGATGATAAAATACAACTTTTCATCGTTTTAACGTCTATCTGTGAAAATGAATTTTATGATGGAGATATCATAATCAAGTGATAGTTAGATATTATAAATTGAATTATTTCAGATCGACCCGGTCTTACTGGAATTGATATCGTCGAAGAAATACAAGAGGTTCTGTTATTCTTTAATTTTTTAGGTCTTGAAAAGATCAAAGATCATTGTTTGGGAGATGAAACATCAAGTGTTTTAGTCTCTACAATCCGTTTTAATGGAATATAATATCGAATCGATCATTGATGATACTACAGTACAGCCCGATCTCCTTTTGTACACGAGTAACACTGCGGCGCGCAGAGGCGCTCATTTGCGCTCATCATTTATTTCTGCGGGTACTGAATACTTTTCGATTCTCAAAGTCTTAATCATGAGTTTCCGTTATGAAAAGTTGTTTTAATGACTAAAAAAACTGAAACAAAATTTCTATTAATGAGAAAAACAATTAAAAGACAAATCACACTGGTCCGAAAACGATGGGTAATTATTTACTGGAAAGTTATACTGTAATATCACGAATCGATCGCACGATCGCCGTAAGACATTTTTCGAAATTTACAGTACCCATCATTTTCGGACTAGTGTGTTTTGCCTTTTAATTGTTTTTTCTCATTAATAGAAATTTTGTTTCAGTTTTTTTAGTCATTAAAACAATTTTTCATAACGGAAACTCATGATTAAGACTTTGAGAATCGGAAAGTATTCAGTACCCGCAGAAATAAATGATGAGCGCAAATGAGCGCCTCTGCGCGCCGCAGTGTTACTCGTGTACAAAAGGAGATCGGGCTGTACTGTATAAAATGTTTTAATCAATGAATATAATCAATCAATATCAGGTGTATTCATCTCAACTTCAATCATATATTGAAGCTCGTCGACCACAAGATACCAATCGATTCGCACTCATTATCATTAAACTTATGAGTCTACGAGAACTATCAGCCAAACAGGTTTGATCTTTGATCTTTATTTTTGATTTTTTTAAATGTTTATCTTTGATCTTTGATCTTTCAGGAACTATCAGACCTTGACTCAATTAAACCTACTCCTCAACTATCATTAATTGAACCAAAGAAAGAAGAATCTGCCTTTATTTTGTCTTATGAACCCCTTCGTCATCCATATCAATAGATCATATTATATAGTGAATAGATCAACAAAGATTATTCTAATTCATAAACTCATTTATCGATTATTATGAGGTCTAATGAATTACATTGTCTGAATCACACAAAAGCGGAGTATACCCAAGAGGGAGAGGGAGAGACAGAGGGAGAGGGAGAGATTATCTCAATCCTTGAAGAATAATCAAACGAGTATATACATTGATCTCCATACGAGTAATAGATTGGAATGACCGGTAATAGGAATAAGAAGAGATTGACTAATTGAATGACTATGATGGATAGATTATGATAATGAATCAAGAAGAGGTTTAGTTGAATGAATAAATCGTAGTTGCATCTTAGCATCATTCAATGCCATTTCAATCTGACGAGACTCTTCGATCATCTTACAGAAACCATCCTGAATCAGTGTATTCATTATTCATTCATTCAACGATTCTCATGTTTTTAGGGAACATTATTTTATAATGTTAGCCACAAAAATGGCAAATTATCTTATCTATAAGCCCTGTTATTAGCCTTTTATGAGCTGTTTTCAGGATTACTGAAAACAAACATAATCAATAATCATCTTTCAAGTCTAATAAATTTAGGATAAGTTGAAGGAAATGATTATTATGATGTAAACCTTATAAGTGATCCATCTCTTATTATCTTCTTCTCTCAATAAAGAAGTCAACGATCGTTCAACTTCTCTTTCTCTATTTGAATAAATTGATCGAAGTAAACGAGTCTCATTCAATTTTCCTCGAAGACGTGTCTCTTCCATTACAGCTTCTGACTGAAAATCAATCAATAATCACGGAGATAAAAGACCAATTTCCAACTTTACAAAGATAAACTACAGAGATATCAGAAAATAAATATTTTAGAAATCAAAGATCAACTTGACATATGTAAAGAGCGCATAGATACATATATCGGTAGAGATCAAAGATCAAACCTTTTTATTAGTGAGATCTTCCTTGATATGTTTGGTACATTTCTCCAATTGAAGTTTCAATTTAGTCTCCAATGATACAAGTTCCTTCTCATTTTCCATTTGTCGACGAACCTTCAAATGATTTTTTTTAAATCAGTAAAGAATAAATTTAATTGCAATCAATCAATAAATTATCGATTAGTAGATACCTTATCATATAGAGTAGGATCAATACTTTCAACTTGTTCTAATATAACATGTCCAATCTCATCATTAACTCTCATCTCTTTATGAAGATTCATCAATTCCTCTTGAAGACGAGCAATTCGAGTAGTCAAGGAACATAGAGACTGAAACGAAGATATCAATCAATATTGTCGATTATAACAATATTTATGAGGTGTCCAAGCATATATGCAATATGATAAATCAATAAAAATATAAATTTTTAGTTTGTACATATGAATAAAAATAGTATGTTTACCTCAATGCGTCTATTCTCAAAGTCTTCCTTTTCATGTTCATCCAATTCTTCAACTTTATCAAAAGACGCAGTTAGATTAGCAAATGAAGGAGTGGAGAATAATTGATTGATGAATAGAGAAGAAGTTGATAGAGGAGATGAAGCCATTGGAGGATTATATAGAGATGAGGTACTATTCCATCTGAAATTCAGTATCGATTCATTCATTATCATTATTGATTGATGTGTTATTGATTGATTGACTATAAACTAGACGGCTCTTGTTATCAGAAAAAATAAATAGTTCTACTGTCATCCAAGAGCATTATTGATTTTAATTTAGAAAGGAAAAGAAATGAGATGATAGTTGAATGAATAATGATGAATGAAATAGAAAAAGAGATGAATACGAGAGAAGAGAAAAGTGATGTGATATGACATAGACAATGATCAATCATCATACAAATATTTCAATAAATAATGATTAATATATTTAATTAAACACCAAACCCAATACAAACAATCTCTCTACCGTATGAGACTATAGCCAGAACCGAATGCCACATTTTCTAGGAGTGCATATTTAATATAATTAATGAAATACCTATTAAGTACAGGTGTAGGAGTGATAGGAGAAGGATTGTGTGATGAAGGAATGGATGAAGAGGATTGATCCATTAACTTCAATCCCTTCGGTTTAGCTGGTACCTACAAATATTGATTTTTGTAATATTGATATTGAATGATGTTTTGAAGGAATGGATGGAGGAAACCAGATGATTATTTAATTATTTAAAAAAAATATAAATATAAAAGTCACTCACGGCAGGTTTCTCCTTCTTTCTCTGTTCAGAAGGCATGGGATGAACTTCTACTGTAGGTTTAGTAGTAGCCAAAGGAGGAATGGTTGGAGGTAGATTATTGATTGAATTATTGATTGATGAAGGATAATCAATAGGAGAAGGAATACGATCAATAGTTGGAGATGGAGTTGATGAGAATGAAGATTCTATACGAGATGATGATGATGATGAGATACGTTCAAGATGAGACATTGAAGAGGAAAAGGGAACATGAAGTCTGAAATGAGAAGATATTAGAGGGAGAGAGAGAGAGAGGGAAGGAGAGATTCAAGAGGTAGAGATAATAGATAGTGATAAGAATGATGAGATTTTGCAATCAAAAGAAGGTGTGCCTTTATGAGGCTAAACTCATGTCATTCATTCATTATCATCACGATTAATCAATAAAATTTAAACTAAACAATAAAAAGTAAACTAATCAATAAAATGAAAACATAAAATATTAAATAATCAATAAATGCAACAGATCAATCAATAACCAGATACCGTACCTCGGTGCAGGAACGGGAGGAGAGAAGGACGTATCCAAATCAGGCAATATCGATTGATATCCTCCATTATCGATTAGTGATCGATAATTATCAGTAGGAGGAGTAGACATTGACTGGGTTGAAGATGTAGAAGAGGAAGAAGAAGAAGGAGGAGATGATGAAGGACCAGAAGGACGTACTACTCTGAAGAATATGTGATGATTATGATTCTCCTCCCATCTATTCCCATCGCCCTCTCCCTCTCCATATCTCCCCATCCCTCTCTCCCTCTCCTCTCTCTCTCTCTCTCTCTCTCTCTCTCTTTCTCTCTCTCTCTGCATCTCCTCTCCCTCTCCCTCTTCCTCTCCCTCTTCATCTCCCTATCTGTCCCTCTCCCTCTCTCTTCTCCCTTCTGTTTCTGATTCATTTTGTAACCTTATCATCGCATTCTGATCATTCCTAGAAGAGGATGAGAGTAGAGAGAGAGAGAGACAAATATTAGTGATTTCCTATACAGAAGCAGTTCAACTATATTGATTGATTTGTATGAATAAGGAAGAAGAACTGAAGAACAAGAAGTTATCCAGTGGAGATGGAGTGAATCCTGGAGAGGGAGAGAGAGAAGAGAGAGAGGGAGAGGGAGAAAGAGAGAGAGAGAGAGGGAGAGGGAGAGGTAGAGGGAGAGAGGTAGAGGGAGGGGGGAGAGGGAGATAGGGGGGGAGAGGGAGAAGGAGAGGGAGGGGGGAGAGGGAGATAGAGGGAGAGAGGAGAAGGAGAGGGAGGGGGGAGAGGGAGATAGAGGGAGAGAGGGAGAAGGAGAGGGAGAGAGGTAGAGGGAGGGGGGAGAGGGAGATAGAGGGAGAGAGGGAGAAGGAGAGGGAGGGGAGTTAGTCTGTCCACTCATGACATAGTGTTTGCATAGTGGATAGATGGTCACAACATCGTGTACACTCTCTTCTTCCCCCTTTTATTCTTCTTCTTCTTCTCACTTTACAAATGAATAAGGATATTCATTATTGGATAAATAAATAAGATCTAGCCACCAATATTATAAACAATGGACCGTAGATGGGATTCAGATTATCTCATTTAAATGATAAAGAATAGTGATGGATAAGAGAGATATTGATTATCTAGAGATTAAACTATATTCGATCATATCAGACAATCTTCACAGAATGGGATAATCGATATCAAAGTTGTCAGAGAAAGACAAGAGAAAGAGAGAATCAGACACTACATGTAAGATAACAATAGAATCTTGAATATAATGAACTAACCCTTCTTGTCCTCTTTGTTGTCGTATCTTTCTCTTAGCTCCTGAAGGACTTCTATGAAGCATTGTAGGTTGAAGATCAACTGGGACTGAGAGACCACGTGATGACTACAATTATAATATTCACATTAATTTATTAATTATTCATTCCTAATCATATTATTTTAATCAAGATGCAAAATCAAAGAAATATTAATGGTAAAGACGATGTGGCAAGAGGTAATTTTCATAGGATGAATGTATATCATACATATTATTCTTTAAAATGACAGCCAATCTAATTTGAAACTCTCCGCTCTGGTTACACTCTCTCACTTTCTTTGTCTACAAGAGAATGTTAACAGAGAGGACATTTTATATAATATTTATATTAAACAAACATGATTGCATAAAAGGTAATCAAAGAGTACAAAGTACCAGATATGAAAGTAAACATATGCAGTCATAAAAGGTAAAGAGTATTGATTACAAAAAGAATACTAGTAATACAAATACAAATATAGATATGAATGATTATTTGGGTAGAGATCAGTTGTTTGAGTATTTACAAGAGAGAATAAAATGTAGTTAGACAGGACGGTGTTTAAAAAAAAGATGAACAATTCAAATGAAATTTTAAACTGAATGGAAGCTATCGTGTATGATGGATAAAGAATATAGATAGATCGAGAAGAGATTAAGGATATAGTGATCAAGAGTAGACAATAGTATAGGGGAGGGGGAGAGGGAGAGGAGAAAGGGCAGAGGGAGAGGGAGAGAGAAAACGAAAAGAAAGAGGAAGAGGAAGAACTAGGAATGAATCTAAATTAGGTGTGATTCTTCTACTATGGCTCATATTGCTCATTCCAAAGAAGAAGAAGAAAAGAGATTCGACCTTCGATGGAAATGAATGAGTTATAGGGGAAAAGAGTAGAAGGATCAAGATGTGAATTGAATAAGAGAAGGAGAGGTAGAGAGGGAGAGAAGGGGAGAGGGAGAGGGAGAGCGAAGCTACCTTTTATGTCCACGCTATCATCGATTTAATCGCCAAAAAGAACAAATGAAATGATCCTCAATCGACTCAATTTTATGAAGAAAAGGAATACGAAGAAGATGAAGAATGAGTATGAGAAGAATTTGGAATTTAGGCCATACCCCATGGGTTAGAGTCGTATGAATTGTACCCAGATGGTATACAGGAGGGAAGTAGAGGGAGAGGGAGAGGGAGAGAAGGAGAGGGAGAGAAGGAGAGGGAGAGAATGAGTCATACATTCCAGTTTGCTGAGTTCTCTTAGAACTACAACGGGAGCGACGTCACTTGGAGTAAAGTAAATATAATTGAATTGAATTGAATAGATTATATGAAAGAGACGAGGAATTGATAAATATATAAACACTTAATCAATAAATAAAGAGGAAATTCAGTGCTCGATCATAGTTTCACTTCATCTCTTGTTCGGAACAATGTGAACTGATTTTTCAATATTTAAATGATCAGAACAAATGAAGAAGGAGAAGGAGAGTATGGATATACATATGCTCCATGGAAGAGAAAGGTAATCTATGAGGACATCTGTTTGTGAGAAGAGATGGAGCATGAAAGGGGAGGAGGAGGGAGAGGAGGCAGAGGGAGAGGGAGAGAGAGGAAGAGGAGGGGAGGAGAGACAGAGAAATAGTATGGTTGGATGATAAGTTCAATCATAGTAAACTTCTCTGAATCACATCAAAATGATGAAATAGATAAATGATTATGGCCTATTCATACGTTCTTTTTATCTATTCCAACGTGGTATGTATACACATATTGTATTGATTAGATCATCACTAACTATCAGTAAACAAACTGCGATAATATTTAAGTTGAATGACAATTTGTATAAATACAAATAAATAAAATAAATAATACCTGTATCAGTTGTGAGAGGAACTTTCTTGAGGCCGCTCGATTGGTTTGAACCGAATCAAATGATGAATCCATTCTATTGAAAGAATATGAATGAATGATAGTATGATTATGAAGAATAGAAGGAGAAGAAGATATTGATTGAATAGAATCAGAGGAGAATGACTAAGAATGAGAGAAGAAGAGGAAGAGGGAGGAGAGAGGGAGAGGGAGGGGAGAGGGAGAAAGGAATGGATAGTCTAAGTAGGAGAAAAGAGGCTGGATGATCTTCTGTAATCTAAGAGAGACCACAAATGGTCAATGGAAAGAAGAAGAAGAAGATTAGAGGAAGACGAGGATGATAAGAGGAGGGGGGGGGGGTGAGGGAGATGGAGGAGAGGAGGGAGAGGGAGAGAGAAAAGGAGAGGGAGAAGAGGATTGAGAGGGAGAGGGAGAGGGAGAGGGAGGGACCAAATGAATGAATGAAGAGTATTCATCTACGCTCTTTTAAGACTCGTTTCTTAGTATTCTTCTAGGAGAAGGAGTGAAGAGCATGGCGAGAAGGAAAGGGAGAAAGGGAGGGGAGGGAAGTGGAGGGGAGAGAGGGAGAGGGAGGGAAGTGGAGGGGAGAGAGGGAGAGGGAGAGATAGAGGGAGAAATGAGGTAAACGGTGATTTGGGGATATAGACACATTGAATAGAGGTCGAGGTTCAATGACGGAGATATGAAGATAACTGAGATTAGAGGAATGAGGAGGATGAAAGGGAGAGGGAGAGGGGGAGAGGGAGAGGGAGAATGGGAGATGGAGAAGAGGAGAGGGGAGAGGGAGAGAGGGGAATTGAAAGGGAGAGGAAGAGAGAATTGTGACTAGTAAGGGTCGGGACATTTGCATACAGGTGGTGCTAGCTAGAGTACACAAAGTGAACGATAGAATTGTGGAGAAGGAGAGAGAGAGGGGATTGAGAAGGAGAGGGAGAGAGAGAGGGAGAGGGAGAGGGAGAGGGAGAGGGAGAGGGAGAGGGAGAGGGAGAGGGAGGGACAGGGAGAGGGAGAGGGAGGGTGGCAGGAAGGAGAAGGAGGGACTTCTATGACCGAAAGGGGGTACGCCCTAGTAATAATAGGTGGTTGGTGAGCAATACCGAGATGGGGAACGAGAGGGAGAGGGAGAGGGAGAGGGAGAGGGAGAGGGAGAGGGAGAGGGAGAGGGAGAGGGAGAGGGAGAGGGAGAGGGAGAGGGAGAGGGAGAGGGAGAGGGAGAGGGAGAGAAGGGAGAGGCAGAGATGGAGGGGATTATGATTGAATAGAGATTGAATGAGGGTAGAGAATGTAATGAGTATAAGGTCGAAGGGTATCCTTGTATGAGACGAATATTCAACGACCAAATACATTATACCTCACTCTCTACCTCTCCCTCCTTATCTCTATCCTTCTCCCCTCCCTCTCCCCTCTCCTTCTCCCTCCCCTTTCTCTCCTGACGATGCATATATAAGAAAGTATGATTGGAATGTATTCTCTTGAAGAGAAAGAATAGAGAAATGGAGAAGAAGATATGAATACAAATGACATTATCATATCGATCAATGTATATTCCATTCCGATTCTCCCTCTCCCTCTCCCTCTCCCTATCCCTCTCCCTCTCCCTCTCCCTCTCCTTTTCTCAATCTAGATCTCTTCATCCTTGGAACTTCCCCTCATCATCTTCTTCATACCATATGAGTCTATCCAATTACTTCTCTCCTCATTCATTCTTATGTTTTCCTATTGAAAGTCAATCAATAAATTGTCCTAATCAATAGATAATCAATCGATATTTTGATAGAATAGAATGTCCATTTGGGTCCATCGCTTTGCATGAAACATTATATGGTTGTAACTATTAATGAATAAATCAATCAATATAATATCATTTATCGATTTCTTCTCTTGAGCAGATAAACACAGTATCAGTTTCCAATTCAAATCGATAGAGTCATAAAGAGAGATCGACTACATGAATGGAATGGAAACAGATATTGGGAATTGATCTTTGATCAGAAATCAATCGATAATGAGATACAGTAACCCATGGACAATCGTGATGGGATCGAGCACTGGATGAATGGACAGGAATGGCAAGAAATGGATACTATGATAGATTTGACTAGGAAAGTGAGCAATGATAGGTAGGAATTATGATATCTATGGAATGATTAATTCGACTAAACCTTATTATCTATATTAATTTGAACTGGGAATGAAAGAACGTTTCTATCAATACATCTATCTGTAGATCAATACAATATCTATCTATCTAATCAATAAATCAATATATCTATACATTATAGAATGGAGAAGCAGCAGATGTTTGAAGTTCAACTTGGGCTATCTTGAATCGAACTCTTTTTAACCATTCTGATAGAGGAGGTGGAGACAATGTTGGCTGATTCTCTCGTGCATCCAACTGGAATTATGATTGATTAGAATACTGTAGAGATACGGTAAGTATACGGTAATTGAAAGATATCGTAAGTATACGGCAAATCAAAGACACGGTTGGTATACGGTAGGTACCTTCATCCTCAATTGATTGGGCACGGCGGAATGATATGCAGTGAGGATAGGAGCCCACATAGCATATAATTGAGATAAAAGAGCAGAATTAACTGATTGAAGGGCTTGCATTGTATTGAGGAAATGGAGATTTACCATATCAGCCAACTAAAATAGTATTATTAATATATTTTAATTACATAAATATGGAGAATCATAAGACTAAAATTAGAGACTGAATGAGATTTGTGAGGGAATTTGAAGAGTTTCTCATATTGAATGAATTGAATGAATGAACCATCATCTTATTCTTCTTCTTTCTAACAATACACTCTTGTACTCGAGACATCGAGAAGACGAGATAATTAGTATTGTAACTCCCTTTAGAGAGGGACAGAGGAAGAGGGAGAGGGAGAGAGTGAGAGAGGCAGAGGGAGAGAGGCAGAGGGAGAGAAGGGTAGATCACTAACCACTTTGGAGTGACTGAGTAATTGTAGAATAGCAGGGGTTACACGACTCCAAAAGTCGAGTAAATGAGAGAATGCAGTAGGTGATGAAAATGTTGAAGCTCTGAAAGATCAAAGATCAAAGACCAACTTCTAAAGATAAAAGATCAAGTTTACCTCTCACAATAAACCGTCCATAGTTGACATAGATGGAATGCATGGAACAGTGCGCTCATGTGTACGACAGATTGCTTAAGTACAAGAGATCAAAGATCAAGAATCAAAGATCAAAGATCACCCAACCTTGCTCTGATCTGCAAATCCAGCAAGAACGAAATGAATATAATCAGCCATATGTTGTGAGCATTCAATTGGAACAGGAAGACATGCAGCATTAGCTGATAATGCACCCAACAGTAACCATGACAAGACACGCACATTTGTAACCTGCAATCATAGTTGATCTTTGATCTTTGATCTTTGAACTCACCGAATCAGCAAACGCCCCTGGTGGAGCTTGTGTGACCGAAGGAGGAGACATCAGCCATGGAATGAATCTAGAACGAGAGATCAAAGATCAAAGATCAAATGAAATATCAAAGATCAAACCTAATGACAGTTCTACAATCTCGTGCACTTGATCGACTCATTTCGACAGCTACAATCTCTGCCAACCACACTTTGATATCTCCTGCATCTCCAACTTCTGATACTTCCTTCTAGACAACAAAAGATCAAAGATCAACTCGTGAAAGATCAAAGATCAAACCTTGAGTTTAGCCAGAACATGTAGATCAGCAATGAAGTCAAGAATCTCAAAAAGATGAGGTCTAACAGCTTCTGATGCTGCCGTATTGTATTCATCATCAGGAAATGTCGAATCAACATCTTCTCCAGAATCCTAAAATTGATCTTTGATCTTTGATCTTTAATCTTTGATCTTTGTTCTTTGATCTACCTGTAGTATGATCTTAGCAATGACTAGATAATTATCAGCATGAAGAGTACATTTGAATCGTATGGCTTGCATCAACTCTCCAATGATTGCACGTGATAGTGTTTGTTTATCTCGTTCCTGAATTATTGATCTTTGATCTTTCGATCGTTTAATCTTTGATCTCTTACCCTAATCAATGCTCTGTTACATGCTGTACAGACAGAAAGAAGTGATTCTAATTGAACTGGAGATTCATGAAGAACTTCTCCCATCCATTTACCAAATGATTCAGCCAGTGGAACTGCACTCTACAATCGTTATCTTTGATCTTTGATCTCTGATCTTTGATCTTTAATACCTTGAAAGTTGAGAAGTTCTGTACTTTCATAGTAGCACTGATAATGATGATAGCATGATGTAGATCATTTCGAGTTGCCTTTACTCCTCCATCTGTTATCATCTATAATAGGATGTGTTTCATTAGTAATATAATAGATGTGGATATTAATATAATTGATGCATTTCTTCCGATGAACTCATTATAATGATTGAGCTTTCGGATAAACTGAGCAGATTCTCGAATTTCAAGCGCAATACTAACAGATTTTGATCTGATCTTTTTCTTTATTTTAATTTTTTTTGTTTATGTGGACAGGAGTTGAGAATGATCTGGATATAAAATGATTGTAACCTTAGAATGACTAGTTCTGAAGAATATCTCCATAAGTCCAATTAGATTACTCCAATGATTCAAGAATGTATCAGTTGATACTTGAACTATATATGTTGAGAGATTACGAAGTATTGTTGATATTGATGATGGCCATTCCTCAGCTATATCCTAGAAATATCGATTTATTGATTGATTGATTGATTAGGTAGATCATAGATACTATATACCTCGAATAGTAATTGCATGAAATAGATGGGAGATAGATCAGGGAAATCATTCAATGAATATGCGATTACTTTCCATAGAGGATCGTCTCTTTTTATCTTCGAATCGAATAATTGAACGGCTATTCCAGAACCAGATAACTGAACAATAATCAATAATTTATCAAATATTTGCTATCTCAAAAATACCTGATGTAATATAACTCTAAGTATCTGCTTTGCGACACTTCGACAATTTCCAATGACGAAGATATCCGAATCATGCCATGGATACATCGGACGATGGACTACTCTTAAGACTTATGGTTAAGGTCACACTTAAGATGACTTAACGATAAGTCCACTTAAGTCTTACCTAGTGATAGTGAGTAGAATATTGAGTAGGAATGGAGCAGCCATAGCAGCTTCTCTTTGTAAGAATGTAGATAGAGCAATGAGAGATAGAGATATTGTCTCTTCATCAAATACTTCTAATGGTTCATTACAAGAATGGCATCGAAGGATTATTGAATAATCAATCGATGGAGGCTTAGATGATGAATCCTTATGACGTCGAGAAGTACGAGATGGAGTCATACGTATACATTCATCCGATTCTTCCTATAAACAATGATTATTGATCGATGATTATTGATTGAATTTATCGTTTTAGTGGATGGAGAAAGATTAAAAATAGATCTTATGAATAAGAAAATCCCCCCTGTTTTGGCCGCATCTACATGACATGATAAAGTATTGTATGGTATTGTGTTATAGATTTATAATCGATCCGTATCGATTATCCAAAACGCACACCGATATCGATATCTTATTTTTAGCGACATACTTCGTTTTCACCCCCTCCGTTTATGTATTACGATTGATGGAATAGAGAATAATAACCATACCGCAATACAAGTAACAGTAAGACTTTCAGGTCTTATAATCTTCTCATCTTCATTATCACTTCCATCTCCTAATGATTGCCATGATGATACTTCTTTACTCTCTTCTGATTCATCCACACATTCATGACAATGATTCTACAAATCATCCATATGACCCTATGAACTACCGTAATCTATTCCGAACCTGAAGTGTTTTCAAAACTATTCCAATCAATCGCAAGACATGATCGCTGATTGGCTGTTGATCAAAGCGATACTGTATTCGATAGATCGATAGATTATTAATTGATTGATTAGATGATCTACCTTATATAATACAAGAATGATAGAATGTAGCCATAGATGTCGTTGATGTTGATTGAGAAGTGAAAGAGAATAAGATGATCCATGTTGATCAGAAGCTAATTTCTGTGGAGAAGGAAGGTGAATAAGCAATTGAAGAACGATTGGAAGAATCTACAATTGATTATCGATTGATTACTCATTCCATGTATCAATCGATACCTGATTGCCTACAGTAAGATTCTGATCTAGAATCTCAGGAATTCCTGACAGGAATGCATTACATACCGCTGCTTTTCTGTAATTGATCAATCGATATTCTCGAGTATAAAATTCGATGTGATACCGTAATCTGGCTGGAGGAATAGTGAAACATTTCTCAGTATTTGAATAACCAAGTAAAGTATTGAAATGACGAAATAGAACACTTTGCTTCTTTGCTGATTGTTTCTCATCCATAGAAGGATTCATCTAAAAGATCAAAGTCTAAAGATCAAAAATCAAAGATCAATCAACACCTTATTATTCGATAGGAAGGAAACGAATAGAGATACGGTAAGGTATACGGTATGTCTCTCTGGATTTGCCATATCAACAACTCGATTAATCAATAAACACATATTTGATTCTTGATCTGTGAACTCTCGTAGACGTCCAAATCCACCTGAATAAATCAATCAATAATATTGATTAGATTAAATATCTCATTGAACTCAATATGAATGAAGAACTAAGAGAACTCAGGGAGATGACAAGATATAGACAGTTTGTTGATTAATGATAGATTTGTTATGTTATAGTATACATCAGCTAAAGTTAGAGAGAATGGAAAGTCGTTTTTAGTTTGAAGTTAAGTTAAGTATGATTAAGTTAATTTAAGTTAATTCTGATAGGGTTAAGTTAAGTATAATAAGATAAAGCATTAGATAGAGATAAGGAGTTGGCCCCTACCAGAAGAGTATCCTTGTGGCGAAACGATGGATGGAGAATGTACACCACTATCTGCTGAAATGAAATGAGATGAAGAAGATAGATAGAAGAGATCAATCAATACTCTCATATATACTCTATCCATTATCGATTTATCGATTGATTTATTGATTTGTAGTATATATGAGAGTATTGGAAAATAGGTAAGAATTAGAAGTAAGAATAAGAAAAAGGATATGAAAGTAGAAGAAGGTAACTAGGATAAGTGGAAAGTGCTGAATGAAATAAAGAAGGAAATAGAATAAGAAGAAGGAAGAAGAAGTTGTCATGCATTAAGGAGAAGATAATCCATTCCGTGTGATGACTGATGCAGGTTAGTAGTAATTCTATCCATCTATGGACTTATCTAGTCCCCATATCTTATCACCTTTCCTCTCTATGACCATATCTGATGATGATCCATTAGTAGAGATTGAAGGAGGTCTTGAAGCTATCAATTGAACAAGAGAAGCAGCATTGAATGTAAGAGATGCAGCCATATCTCTCCATCTATTCAATACTCTAACAAGTGTAACCACTTTCAATATCTTCATTCGACATGATAAAGCAGCTTCTGATAGACGTCCTCCACGATGAGAACGAAGTCGACGAGATAATTCTGATTTGAGAAGAAAAGAAACAACAAGAAGAATATTACAGAATCTACATAGAATGTCACAACAATAGTATTGATTGATATTGATTAGTGTAAAAACGAGTGAGATATGATTGATATACGGTAATGAGAGGATGATATTGATTGATACAAATCGATAATTAAATGTGGACATACTTGGTACTTCAGGTGATATGAAGTACATTTGATGTTTCATTCCTTTCCCAGCTAAAGTTCGAGATATCGATCGAGAAGTCTCTGCATTCTCTAGAGCTTTCTTCGCCTTTGTCACTTTCCGTTGATACAAATCACTCATTGGATCCAATCGAGAAAGATCTGCAATACAGATGATTACGGTAGTCTTTGATTACTGTAGATATGAACAATCGATCGTTATATATAGACAATGTTAGGGAGATTGAGACATTTGCAGTGGGATAAGAAATCATTCAGATCATGCTGATCAATATATTGATTGATAGTATCAAACATATCAATGCAGATAAACAATACAAATAATAAGGATAACAATATTATGATTCATGCAATTCAATTCAATCCATTCCATCTCACAGTCGATGAAAACGCATACAAATTCTCATTCTCAATACTCTATCACATATCTCATACATCATATATTTTCCATTCCATTCATTTACATGAATTCATTGCATTCAATTCATTTCATCCATAATTATTGATTACCTTTAATTCCACCTTCTTCATCATCATCATCATCAACTAGAATATCACACAAAGACAATCAAATAAAATCAATAATGAGAGGGGGAAGAAATAAGCAGTAATGAGAAGTGTATGGCCACACATAAGGAGAAGTAAATAAAAATGAACTACAAATAAATAATAATTCCTATTTAGAATATCATATAGATCAAATAATGAATATTGAATTATTGTGATATTCTATCAGGGAGTTTATGAAAGGATATAGTCTAAATAAAGGAATAAAAGGAGAAACTACGAGACTAGAGAACGATCTACTCTACGTATATTGAATTGAATAAAATGGTAGTTTTTTCCATGATCAACCCGTTATTTTCATGATCTACCCTTTATTTTTCTTTAAAGAATATTTTGATGATATAAAAATGTTGAATATTCATTATTTTGAATGATCAGCTCATATTGATCATTTTCCATGATACGTCTTTATAAATATTGATTATTGTTGTTGTTCTAACCTTGGACGAATAAACAATCTTCATTTTGTGTTGCCAATTGAGCTTCGAGAACAAGAGTTTCGAAGAGTTGAATGAAGAAATCAAATGTAAGTGTTGTCTCCTCAGGAACCTGAAAGATCAAAGATCAAAAGACAAAAGATCAAAGATCAATCATTACTTGAATGGCGAGAATCTGCATGGCGTAGATCAGTAGTGGTCGATCGATAATGCAAGCATTGAATTGTGATTCAACACAAGAAGTAATCATCTTCAATGTGGATGAAGGAAGAGCTCTCATTGAGGTTAAAGCTCTAAATTAGATTATTGATTAGTTTATGATCTACATTGGATACGGTACCTTTGAGCAACAGAAGCATTAGGATCAGCTGTAGATGTAGTGAGATAGAAGAAGAGTGAAGATAGAACATATTGGACTACTTTATTTGCTTTAACTGCTGATGAACGAGCCAGATGGAAGAATACTGTAGCTCGACCAACTCAAAGATCAAAGATCAAATTAGAAAGATCAAAGTTCTACTAACCAGCATCAAATCGAACTTTCCAATCTTCATTTGTGAAATCTTTGGGAATGATTCTCCATAACATTTCTTCACCAGAATTGAATGTACAAGCATGGATCAATAGAAGAGAAGCGAGTTGACCAACCTATCAAGATCAAAGATCGGAGTTCAAAGATCAAAGATCAACTTACTTGTATGAAATCGGATCGAAGTAGTGTCCACAGCTTGGGAACGATGATCTGAAAAGAACATTAAAAGTAAAGATCAAAAATCAATTGCATACATTTTCATGTATCCATATGAGGAATCCTCTATGTTCTCTTCTTGCATTAGACATAGCTTCACAATGAAGACAAAGTATCTTCAATGTTTCTAGAATAAATAATTCCACATCTGGATCTCTCTCATTGTCCATGTTCTTATACAAAGCATAGATGAAACGGAGTTGAGCAGGCAGTGCTTCGAGTGAGAATCTATAGAGAGATCAAAGATCAGATTGAAAGATCAAAGATCAGATTGAAAGATCAAAGATCAGATTTAAAGAACAAATAAGAGATCCAACGAACACTGACCGGAATCGTCCAACACTTGTCTCCCAGAAACATTCGTTCTCAACGCTTCTGATAGATGGAGTAGTGGCTATGGGGGTTGTTCCAGTCTAGAATATTGATATATTCATTATGATATCCATTATTGATATTAGTATGATTATCGATTAATTATTACATACTTTTCCTTGTATAAGAGTAGAAGTGAGTACATGACATGTTTCCCTTCCAACATCAACTTCAGTTAATGTCACTGTCTCAGCCATTGCAGTCTCAACCTTCAATACAATCATTATTTACTCATTATTTTATTGTTTTTTATTCCCCTTTTCCTGTTATGACTAGTAAGTTGGAATAAAGAATGAGGATAAGAATATGTAGTCAAGTTCAAAAATTATGTTGCGAACTGAGAGTTTCAAAATACACTTTTACATGTTCATCATGAAAAGTATTTAAATGATATCTACCTCTTCAGTGGGTAGAATTCCAACAAATTCATTGCCTTCTTCTACTTCAGCTGCTCTCTGAACTACCATCGATGTCTTCCCACTTACAGGTCCCAGGGGACTCGCTTAAATTGATTTATTTATTGAATAAATCAATAATCTGATCAATAATCGTACTTTGTACAGTTTGTATCAATGGAGATAGTAATGTAGATGGAATAGAATTGGATGGAGACGATATTTCATCAGCTCTGATTGGTTCTTCATCTGTTGTCTCTATTGCCATCTCTACTGATGGAGAAACTGATTCCACCAGATTCATTATCATCTTAATCATTATCGATCTATTCATTGATTATCGATATATTGATCTACCTGATAGAAGAATGCTGCTTGCTGGCATGGATTGCAATCGGCAAATTCATCCATATCTGCATTGTGACACACATGTGGTCCCACCTAGAAGATAAGCGATTACGGTAGATCAATATCAATTATTGATTTTGTTACCTGCATTGGTGTTTTGAGTAGAAGAGCTAGTGCTGAGAATAGTTTCTCTGCTGTTGATGAGATTTCGTGTGTAGAAATCTCATTGAGACGAAACTATAAGATTATCGATTGTTTTATTGAATATTGATTAGATTGTGCTATTGATTGATAGTATTGTAATACCTGCATGACGAGTATATCAATGACAACAACATGCGTACAGACGTCATCATCGTCGAGATCTCGACCTTCTTCGATCTGAGATCAAAGATTACAATTATTATTGAATTTTATTTGAAATAAAAAATAGTTGAGTGATTCCTCGAATTTTCAGAAATATAAAAAATGAATAATCATACGGGTGGAATATCCATAGATGGAAGAAGTTTGAAACATTCAGCAAAATCATCCAATAACATACTGAGTGGAACTCGAATCTCCATTCGAGATAATTGCTGAAATATCACTTTTTTAAACCTTTATTTACCTCATTATGAGGAGAGAGAAAAAGGAAAGATAAGAGAATAAATAAGAGAATAAATCATACATGAATCCATTTGAGAGCACAATTCATTCGTTCAAAGTCTCCACTAACAAGTTCTTTCGTAATGAACTCGAAGACCTATTAAAAATGATTCGTTAAAATATGTAAGCTAATTAAAATAGAATTACAAAAATACCTTGGTTGTATCAAATGGTAGAGGACACAGATCAGGTTCGAATATCTTCGATAGAACAATCTTCAATTCTCGTAGATGTTCTTCCTCACTATTGTCGTAGATACACTGAATTCATAAAAATAATCAATAATATGATGAACCAATCAGTAATAAACCAATAATATGACTAATCGATCAATAACCTGTAACCATTTGGGCATGACTCTACTCCATGTCTCCAATGATACAATATCATAAGGAGTTAATGAGAGCAACTTCCCTAGGGCTTCTTTCATCTCTTCCAGACGAGGACGATCATCCATCTATTAGAGATCAAAGATCAAAGATCAATCAATTAATCAATCGATACCTCTCTATTAGTAGGAGACAGTACATCAACGAATACATCATAATGATTCTTGATAGCCATTGATAACCAATCACAGACGAACTGAATGGAGTAATCAATAAATGATGGATTACGGTAGATTTGGTAATCAATCAATGAGTGAGCTACCTCAGTCTTCAATTGTTCTAGACTTGATCCCATATTATCATTGGGAAGAAGAGCAGTGGTTGCAAACCATTCAAATACTGCCTCCATTACATAATGAAGAGCTCTCTGAATTTTGATCTTTGATCTTGATCTTTTGAACTTTGATCTAAACCTGATTAGCCTCAGGGACTGGTGGACACAGAGCAGCCATTAACCATATTCCAAATCGGGAGAGCATTCTGAATGGAATACTCGATATCGATTGATCGATTGATCTACAGTATACCTCCTTTCATCACTCATTTTATCGACTTCTTTGCCCATTTGTTGTCCACCTTCTAGTTGCCTCAACCACTTAGGTCGTTTTCCTTCCGCTTCTCCTCCTTCAAAGTGATCTTTGATCATTGATCTCTGATCTCTAGAGAATCACTACCTCCTAGATTAGTACTAGTCTCTCTGAGTAGTTTAACAATAGCTTCAATCATATTCCATTCGAGAGGAGTAGACCATACAATTGGAGTTCCTTCATGAGTCAAATGAAAATGATCTTCATCTCCACGATGTTCACGTTCAAGGCACTCCTGATATTAAATATTAATATTATTTAAATATTTCTCAAAAAATCAAACAATTTTTCCAGTAGATTATTTTATTATTTCAGTGGTCGAAACCACAATAGAATTAGTCTGACAATTATTCCTACTTTGGTTTTTCTTTAGTCTTTCCAAAAATACTACTATGCAAGTCTATTGTTACCGTACAAATACTGCTAAAACTAAAGAAGTCAACAATAAATATTTTCATTTTAATGAGAGTAATCATTCATTTAGTGGTTGTTATTCTCTATTCACTCGAGGGAATAAATCATCATCAAATTCTTCTTTTTCTTCTTCTCATTACCTGACACAATCGAAGAGGGACATAATTATGTGATTTACAACATTCAATGGAGAAACAAGTGGAGACTGCGATACGAGATGAGGATGAACAATTCTGAATGATAAATTCTTTTTCGTTTATTTTCGCAACTTTTGAACAGGACATTAATCAGTCTTGTTATTAACTCACTCAGAATGAGATCAGAAGAAAATGAGTAACAATAAAGAGATCGAACCTTATTCTGACAAGTGGTTCCATTACTCCCACTAGGCATTGGTTGTAGAATATTCTCCATGACTACTTTATTCTCTCCTTGGATATCATCCGAACATCGTTTACACACAAAGATCTACAATTATCGATTACTTCTTTTATAGTCTATTGATTTCTCTTACAGGTGGTGCGATGTCTAAACTCCCAGAGCAGATCACTGGATCATAGCACTTTTTCACACTGAAAAGAAAAAAAGAAATCAATTTCATAAATGTCATAGTAGACTTTTTAATCGTTTTATCCTTGTTCTTTTTTCATAGAGTCTTATATTATTTCTTCCATTGTGGTCTAGTCCCTTAGACTAAGTCAATTATCGTCTCTATTGATAAATAAAAGAAGAAGTCCACGTACGACTTCCGTAACAATTATTCTCTCTTTTATATCCCTAACTTCTCGAACATGAATGGAACACAAACCTTGGCCCTTTCTCCACACATGTACCATATTGACAAGCTACTGGAGTCCATGCTGCAATCATTCATATTATTATTATATTTCCCCCATTCATTACAAATCAAATAGAAAAATTGCAGAAAAAGTACTATATCGAGAGAAAGTCGTTAAAAGTTTGAATATGATTGCCCCACTATGTCAAAAAGACTGCTCATATCTTTTTCTGTGAATTGAATAGATTCATAAATCTCATATCCTTTTTAGTGTGACTACTCCAGTATACCCAAGGAATCAAATGAAATGAACACAATGAATACAATCAAGTTTAAACAAATGATAATCATACCATGAACTTTATATTGAATAGTCTTTCTATGAAGTACGTGAGGATTGGGAAATGGCCAATAATGAAACAATAGATTTGCTGCTGTGACCCGTGATGGACTAGTTCCCTGGAAAGATCAAAGATCAGAAACCAAAAACGAAATATGATCATACCTTTGCGAGGATCGCGATTACATCGGCGTACACGTTTCCTGTATGAGCCATTACAGCTTCGATGATCCAAGTGTGTAGAGCTAGAAAGATCAAAGATCAATTAATGAAAGATCAAAGATCAATCAATGAAAGATCAAAGATCAATTAAATACAGATCGTGGATGAACTGACTGGGATCAGAAGTGTGTTGGAATATGAGCATGAATACAGCAGGTATGGATAGTCTTGTGATGGTGGATGAATCATTTGATAAAGAGAATGGAAGAATACAATCAGCTAATACATGAACTATGTGTCTGAAAATATTTTTATTTTATTTTAAATATTTTAATTTATTTATGATATGGACATACTTGTGTAGTTCCTGTGGAAATACTCCCAATTGTGAAGCCAATAGAATAGGTATTTGATCTAATGTATCCCTATCCAAGAATGGAGTCAATGCTTTCAATGTGTCAACTATTGCCTCTCCGATTTCTTCAATTGTCAAAACATTAGTAATATTATTCAAAAATCGATGAAATGAACCTTTCTGTGCGGATGGTATATAAGTGAATACTTCGAGTAGATTAGTAATAGCATAGAATAGACCAGAATAGTTGAGATTAGGACATAGATTCCATCGAGATGAATCTGTTGTGAACTTCTTACAGAAGGAGATTTGTATCAATGGTCCCTCATCTTTTAATTCCTTCAGGAAACTGAAAAGTATTTTCAATTACAATCGATTATGAAGTATTCAGTACAAAGAGGTAAAGAATTTTATATGAATTTTATAAAAATTTTATATGATTTTTTTCCAGTGAAAATGGAGAAGAGAAAGCTCGTATCCATTATATACAGTTTAATTGGATTCTCTATGATACTCAAAACATTGAATGGGGGAATAAAGATAAAGTATGATACATAGTTCAGTCATTCTATATTTATTTCTTTAAAAAGACATGGTATGTGAGTGATTAACCAGAAAAAAATGTAATCATTCATAATCTCTGTGAAACCTATATGCATAGCAGAATGAGTCTTTCACTTCAAAGATCTCTATGTATAGTTCATCCAATCTATGATCGAGGAATTCTTCTATTTTGACTTTGTTCTTCTTTTTGTGGAATGAATAGTCTTCCTCTTCTTCTTCTCTTTCAATGAGAATAGAATAGATTGGAATAAGAATAAGAAGAAGAAGAAGAAGAAGAAGAAGAAGAAGAAGAAGAAGAAGAAGAAGAAGAAGAAGAAGAAGAAGAAGAAGAAGAAGAAGAAGAAGAGAGAAGAGAGGATAACTTCACTCACACTTACTTATATCTTATTCCAATCAACATAACAATCTCTATTCAAATCGAACACAATATGTCTATCTCCATTATTGTTTCAAGGAAAGAATCATGATATTTCAGAAGATAGTATCTACGCCACTTAAAATATTGATTAATCTGCTTTTCATTCGCAGATTTACCATGGTATCTATTTTCATAGAAAATATTGTTATTTATCATAAATAATTTATGGAAAATTTATTTCTTTTAAGGTAAAAACTTTTCACGGAAAATGAATTTAATGAGTATTCAAATTTAGACTTCTATCAAATATTGAGGCAGAATTAAGATATTTTAAATTGATTCATTTTCAGAGAAATGGACAATATTTTCATAGATGTTCATACAATGGAAGATGAATAGATCAATCGATAATCAAAATGTACAGTAACCCTACCTGACAAGTGTGCATTGGAAGTATCGTAAAGTGGCGATAATTTCAGCTGAAGAAGGAGATTTATTAACATCTTGCTGACTATTTAATATTCGTGATTGAAAATCAGAAAGCGTTCGAATTTTAGCAGAAACTGAAAATGATCAAGTTGATCTTCAAACAATGAAATTAACTGATCTACTCTATTCTATGGTTTATTATTATTTTTAGCGAATTCTCCATACTCGAAAATACAGAAAAATTCCAAAGTCTTAAATAAAATCGACAATTGAATGGAGTAAAAAAGGAAAAGTTCAAGTAGTGATTAAGCTTAGTTCTTTATCATTTTTCATTCCGTTTTTTGCTTACATGTATAATATTTGAGTAGATAAGCCATAGATGAATAGAATAATCAGTAATAGGTCCTGTTTGGTGTCTCTCCTCCCTTCCCCTCTCCTCTCCCCTCTTCACTCCTCCTCCTCCTCCCCATCCATCAAGTTCCCGCCCCTTCTATTCGTTTTCCTTTCTATTCTTCATCTTCATTTCCCTCATTCAACTTCACTTACATGTTGCAGCCTTCGTTTGAGCCATTGTAGATCATCTATTGATTAGTATGAAGAAGAAGAATAGAAGAGACTAGACAACTTCCAATGCAAAAACCAATACGTCCCTCTCCTTCTTCCTCTCTCTCTCCCTCTTCCTTCTATCGATTCAGAGTCCTCTCCCTCTTCTTCTTCTCTATTCTTTATTCTCTTCTCTTCAATTTGCATCTAATACAGTCAACTACCACAGTACTCATACTTCTTCTTCTTCTTCTACTTCTACTTCAAGATATCTTCTTCTTCTTCTTCTTCTTCTTCTTCTTCTCACAGTATTTAGTAACAAGACTCCCATAAGTCAAGAAAGAAGAAGAAGAAGTTTGTCTTCTTCTTCTATTTACACTCTTCATTCATTCACTCATTTATTATCCTTTTTGCCATTAATTTGGCCTAACAATTCATTTTAACAATTCAACACAGTAACAAACACAACAATTATGAATATATGAAAAATAACAAATCAATAATTGGAAGATATCAATCAATAATCAGGAGAACAAACCATGATCAATAAAAGAGGAATCAGTCATTTGTAGATGAAGGAAAGAGTAGAAAGAGTAGTAGAAAAGGAATGGATAGAGAAGAAGAAGAAGAAGACTTCTTCTCTTTAGTCTACATAGGTAATCACATCGTGTAACTGACAACTCCCTTACTGCATAATGAGAGGGAGAGGAAGAGGGAGAGAAAGGACAAGTCTATATATGTATGCCTATTGAAGACTGGCCTTCTTTCCATCAATAACTATTCCAGCCTTTTGTATCTTCTCATTAAATAGATCAAGTAGATCATCTTCATTGATCTCTTCATCATTATCGATAGAATGAAATGGACGATATTCATCCAATACTGCTACACGAAGCTTCTTCACTTTCATCTTAACATTCATCATATAGTTAATAAAGATAATATACATTTACTTTTTAAAATACTCTTTCAAATAATCTACAGTATGAAATGACAAACTGCAAATTGTGCTTAAATCATTAAACTACGTGCAAAAAGCTTATCAATTGTGAATATCATTGAAATAGTTGAATAGAATAGACAAAAAGAGTCATCTATTACCTCTCCTCCGTTCTCTTTCAATTTCCTCTTAATAGTTGCTTTCCATTTAAATGACTTCACTTCTCCTTCTACTCCATCCTTCTTATCCGATGATGATGTTGACTCCTACAGTAATCATATCATATATATCAATCAATAAAGTCACCAATCAATCGATATCGTACTGATCAAATACAGCAATACAAATCAATCAATACCTTAGCAGATTGTTCTTGCTTAGCAGCCTCTTCCTCCTCCTTCTTCTTCTCCTCTTCAGCCTTCTATAAATATATTAGCGTAATTCTCTTCACATCTACTGTACTATGAATCAATCAATCAATAAAATCAATCAATCAATATCGACCTTTTTCTCCTCTTCCTTCTTAATCTTAGCAGCTTCTTCTGCAATAGCCTTCCATGCTCTCACACATAGATCTCGATTGTGAATACGAATCGAATTCACTAGGAAATTGATGAACTTTGCTTCCTGCAATTGAATAACAAATCAATATCGTTGTTACCGTAATCACTTCATAAACATACGATAAGTACTAAGTATCTATTGATATTCTACAGTATATATGTGAGTGAGTGTCATTATCGATCATGTACATGTGTTCTTCCATCTGTCTATTCTTCTTACCTTCACCTTCTCCTCTTCCTCCAATCCCTTCATCCCTTCATCCCCTCTATTCCATCCACCCACTCTCTGTACATTATATACATAATACACTGAAGAAGAAGAAGAAGAAGAGAAGACACGTACTTCTCATTCCATTCAAATAAAGAGAATGAATGAATGAATGAGAATAATGGAGAATGAGAGGAGGAAGGGTAAAGAGGATGAGGGCATAGGGGAGAGGAGTACAATGAGAGGATGGATAGATGGATATACTACTCTCATTGATGATAGTCATGGAGAGAAGAGGAATGGATGATGGAATAGAAGACCATATCAATGAGATATAGAGGAGAGGTAGAGATTTAGTGATGGAGGGAGGTAGAGGCAGAGGTAGAGACCAAGAGATAGAGATAGAATATAAATGACGTATGTCGTCTTCATCTTCTTTGACACTCTCGTACTATTTCCTCGTGATGCCTTCATTCAAAATGCAAATGAGAGAAGAGGTGGACACACTCTATATTAGGTTAGATGAGAAGAAGAGAAAGGAGCAAAAGTGGAAGAAGAAGAAGAATCAAGATAAGAAGAAGAAGAAGAAGAAGAAGAAGAAGAAGAAGAAGAAGAAGAAGAAGAAGAAGAAGAAGAAGAAGAAGAAGAAGAAGAAGAAGAAGAAGAAGAAGAAGAAGAAGAAGAAGAAGAAGAAGAAGAAGAAGAAGAAGAAGAAGAAGAAGAAGAAGAAGAAGAAGAAGAAGAAGAAGAAGAAGAAGAAGAAGAAGAAGAAGAAGAAGAAGAAGAAGAAGAAGAAGAAGAAGAAGAAGAAGAAGAAGAAGAAGAAGAAGAAGAAGAAGAAGAAGAAGAAGAAGAAGAAGAAGAAGAAGAAGAAGAAGAAGAAGAAGAAGAAAGAAGAAGAAGAAGAAGAAGAAGAAGAAGAAGAAGAAGAGGAATAGAATTGTGAGGGAGGAAGGAAGAATTGACTCATCATATACTTATATCTACTATGGACTATGTACTCCCGAAGATGTTAAAGACATCAAAGAACTACTTCCATTCTAGGACCTCCTATTGTTATTGTAATGATATTATAAGAATAGATTCAGGATAAATGGAAGGATAGTATTGGATATCTATCTCTCTCACGAGTATTCATATTTGATACATAAAGATCTGAGAGGGAGAGGGAGATAGATAGATCTATGGTGTGGATTGATCTGTTAGAAACAAGTCATTTACTACTCCTCCTACTCCATTTTCTTTACTCTTCATCTACTATTCCACGCTATCTCTTTCCTCTTCTGACAAGCCAAATGATAGAAAAAGAAGACCATAGATAACTACCGTATACCCTACCAGTTGGGTCCCCCGTATAGACCGCTCACAGGAGGGAGATCAATTCAGAATGATCTCCCCTCATTATCCTTGCATCGTCATTCCTCATGACCCATTCCCCTATATAAACCCCCTCCTATGCTGATAAAGTTAGTCTCGAGTGAGCTTGTCGTCTAGTCTTCCTTGTTACACTTCAACTGGCGACCAAGAGCATCGGACTCCACTCGGCGACCTCGGATTGAAGGTCTTCAAGGAAGAAGGAGGAGTGGAGGTTTGAAGGACCGTCGACCCAGGATTGGAGTCTTAAGGAATGGACGATAATGAGGTGATGTCTAGGATTCGATTCTCATCTGAACCATTGAGCTGCCAGCGCGTTTGGATCCCAGGGAGAGGACCAACTTCGAAGATCTTCTGTGATGGGCCAAGAATCGAGTCGAGGGCCACCCAAGGCATCCAGAAGTAGAAGAGCCGTGGGATGAGAAGATCCATGTTGTTTGACGGCGTTCCGTCAAAGGGGAGGAGTTGGGTCCCCCGTATAGACCGCTCACAGGAGGGAGATCAATTCAGAATGATCTCCCCTCATTATCCTTGCATCGTCATTCCTCATGACCCATTCCCCTATATAAACCCCCTCCTATGCTGATAAAGTTAGTCTCGAGTGAGCTTGTCGTCTAGTCTTCCTTGTTACACTTCAACTCTACCCATCACTAATACAATGAATACAGTACCCTCATCCCACATCATAATGTATTCGGTACCTTTCTTGGGATATTAGCAAATCCTTGGATCTTCTTCAATAAATCTTTCAATTGTCTATCTTGTACTGCATCTATAGCCCTCTCCACTTGATCACACCATGCTTCTTGTTTAGCTTCACCCTGTAAAGATCAAAGATCAAAGATCATTGAGGTTACTGTAACACAACAAGTCTCCTTCCTCATCAACAATAATTCTAATAATACTCTCATCTTCGCTGTAATACGAGTATACATATGAATATGGCATCATTATCTTTCTCTTTCTCTATTTCTTCTTCTTCATCTTCACTTTTTCATTCATTCATCTCATTATCTTTGTATCCATCCTAATTACATGACATCATCCATCCAATATATCTATTCCCTCTTCCAACAAACAAAAGAGAACAATAGAAGACCAAAGAGAAAATGAGAAAACTATTGAAATAAAACTAACTTTGTTCTCTTTCGATACATAATTCTTCCCTCCATACTTCTGATCTTCAGAGATACACTTCACGTGGGCGGCATACGATTTACGACTGAATACGGGCAATCAATAGCTTGCGATAGATTAATCGATAATGAATACCGTACTCGAATCGTTGCTGGCAATCGATACAGGAGTAAGCGTCAGATCTGCATCGATAAGTGTGCTTCTCTACCTGAGATTGAGGATATTATTGATCCCATAAATGGGCGGGGTACATGGAGCTTGATTCTACAAGGGGGTCCAAACTGAAAATTGTATAAACAGGTTAATTTTATAGGGGGTTTTCAAGAAATACTTAATTTCAGCTAAACGTCATTTTTTACATGGGGTACTCCACTCAATTTTTGAAAATCCATATTTTTTTCAGGGAGCACCCACAAGTCCCATGTATGATTGATCCAATCCTTCATTTATACTTATTGATTACCTGATTTTTCTTCAAAGATTCATTACAACCATCACAGGAGAAGAAAACCATCTAGAAATTGCGATTTATCCAATCAATCGATATTATTCATCAATTACAGTACTTTCCAGCGAATCAAACGCTCGATAATACAGTAGTATCCATAAACTAGTATAAACCGAGAAATCGTACATTTTATGCACTATGAATCGTATTATGCATGAAGAAAGAGGAACTCGCACAACGGATGATTGCATATGACAAATAATACATAACAAACAAGGAATCATGGGGGAAAGAGCTACCGTAGTGTAAGATACGGTACTTCTATAGAGGGAATACAGTATTGAGCTACAGTACTTCTAACGGTGATCTGATAGACGGATTAGGAAACGTCGTCCTGCGAAATAGTGCACAGTTGTAGTGAAAGAGGAAAGGCGACGTTCCCTAATTGTGTCCGATCAGATATAAAAGTGACCTATACGGTAGGAATGTGTATTAACTGAGGGGAACAACAAATACTATATCATTATCACAATATCTTCTCAAGAGGTTATACCCAGATGTGAATGAATGGAAGGGTTACGGTAAGAAAAGGGAAGGGAACTTCTAACCTGATTAATTGGAAAGAGGACAAGGAATGGAGGCAGATACAGTAATCACCTATGTTGCACATGATATTGATTGATTGATAAAACTCTTCGTAATACTATAAACAATAATAAGATGATATAATTAGTATTCTATACAAAATAAGTTAAGAGTCTTTATGAACTGAAGGTAACAGTTGATATTGATATCCTCCTATTGATGATGATGATCCTATCATAAGACTCTTTCCATGAAAGTCTAGATATAAGGTCGAATGGAAGGCAATGTTCGATAGAATTATCATGTATTCTGAAAATAAACAATCAATCAATAATCACAACATACAGTATCGGCTTATTTTGACCGGTGCATCATTTAATCAATAAATGAATAAATACTACGACTAACCAGCAATGGCGAATAGTGTATATACTCCAGCTTCACAATATGTATTATGTCTATAGTATAGATATGCAGCTACGATCATTGAGATGAATGAGAGTGAAGCAGCTAATGATTTGTATTCAAATGATGCTTCACCCTGAATAAAGAAGAATATAAATTAATCTATGATAGCTTCTGACTCTATCGAGTTATTCTTGCTACAGCAATACAACCCTCTTTAACTTCCATCTTATTCCTTTCTCGGACTAATCTCCATTCAGATAGAAAAATCGTTACAGATTGATTATGAATCGATCCATCTAAGTTCTTTAGGCACAGGCAAGCAAGTGAACTAAAACCATACTCTAACTATCAATACTTGTATCATTCTGTCACACAATGGATAAGACCATTTTATTATACCCAATGATATATTGTACTGTAGAATCCACTCAGTATAAAACAGAAAAACTACGGCATAATTGGTAAAAGGATTAGAGGATGAAACGAGAAAATTACAGGTGAAAAGAACGTCACCATGAAATCTCACAAATGCGAAGAAAAGAAATGCAATGATGAAAAAATAATGATATTTCAATGAATTCATCGCGTGAGACATAGCATGTGTAGATTTGGAAAAATATTTTTTAATGAATATTATAATACTTTCAGAGATAATTTTCTATCGTCACTCTAATAATAATAAGAATATGGATAACTCACAATCTTAGTAGATAATGATCTTCTTCTTCCAGAGTATGAATACAAGAATGTAGATAGGAACATATAGATGATAGCTGATCCTCCAAAGATACCAAAACAGATTGCATGTGCTTCTGTAATGAAGATATTTGAATCAAATCCTTTGTTGAGAGTGAAGCAACACTTATAGTCCTTATAATTCAGTTGTTTTAATATGGCTATTACAAAATGAGCACAATAGAATTATTATTCGAGTGTAAAAGTTCATCAATATGAATTGTATTCAAATAAAATGTTCTCAACTACAGATACTATTCCATTCAATAGATTAGATTGCAAGAAACCAATGCATCTAAATCCCTCTAATCCTTCCACTATAATTACCTTCTTTAATCCATTACTATATTTACTTACATAATGAATAAACAAATGTAATCCCAATGGAATTGTCACACATAATGTGTTCAACATCTTTACATTTTAACTTAAAATGGTATAAATAATGATACTAACGATGATTCTCCGTAGATGAGATAGCAGTCAATAGAAGAAGGAAGATATTCTCAATGATGTGAATACCACAAGCAACCTAAATAATAGTGATTTTAAAGGTATATGATATTATTAATATTAATAATTGTTCAAATATGAAATAACTAACCTGACAGAGTACTCTGAACATGCAACTATTATTGGGTGGTTGAAGAGGAGAAGATAGAAGAAAGTTCCTGAATAGAATACAAATCAATAAATGGACTACGATTGAGTGGACATGGATGATAATATCATAATTGATATACAGAGTATAAATAGAGTAGATGTATGTTGATCTATGTAATGGAATATGATCACTCTAGAAATAGGGGAACGGAATTCATTAAAAGTATGAGACGAGAAAGCGACGGGTAAATAATCTTTCTTGAAAGAATGAATATTACCCATAGGTGGGCACGCTGGGGGAAAGGCTGTTCGCAAACTGGGGAATTGTAGGGCAAGGCTATGCGCATGGGCATTTTTTAGCAGATTTGACAGGAAATTTTCCAATTTTTGTGAGGGAAGGCTATGCATTTTTTAGCAGATTTGACAGGAAATTTTCCAATTTTTGTGAGGGAAGGCTATGCGCAAGGCCCTGCAAGGGAAAGCAAGGCTGTGCGCAAAAATAATTCGTTTTCACGCGCCCACCTATGTATGATATTACCTATATGCAATGGCAAGAAGAAATCGAGGTCCACCGTGTAATCCAACTAATACTCTCCAGATATACTTCTCTGGTGCAAATGATGATACTGCTGCTGATACTGATGGAAGCCTGATATCGATTGGTTTAGACTGCTTACCATAATCAAAATGATATTAGTGAAAATACTTGATTACAGTAATCCGAGCATGAATAAGAAGACATACCAATTGGGTACATGACAATGTGTAGTGGTGGCTTCATCATAATGTAGTAATAGAGCACATAGAATACATAGAAAGAGTGCAGTTGTTGGTAGACCAGCTACTGCATAGACAATAAATCGAAATGGTAGTGATACTACCTACAAAACAATAATCATGATAGGGAAAGATAAAATGATAAATACCTCATCTTCTCCTAAAGCCATTGTTTGATGTGGGTCTGTACTATCTTCGCATACTCTGCAAGAGAAAGAATGTCTCAAGAATGAATTAGGTCAGACAGAGTAGATCATACAATTAGATAGTACAATGGGGATTCAATCAACCCTTTCAATAAGAACAGATGATAGAGAGGCTTAGATATCTTTATCAGTCTCATAAGAGAAAACAAATCAACAGAGATCAATATACAACAAATAACTACTAGATGACTATTCAATCTAATCCATTATTTTCATCTATCGGTACTTTCCTTTCCATGCAACGTCATATTGACTCAACCATGATGTACAATTCTGCATATTATACTTGATGACTCGATTCCAATCAAATGGATTCTGATTGTGATTGGCGATCTGAATATTAAACAAATAAGTATAACCAGACACATAATAAAAAGTATTGTAAGCAATGGAAAGAATAGAAATTAGTTGATCAATCAATATATTCGTAGATATACGTACCAATTCTTCTTCTTTTCTTCTATCATCGAGTATTCGCTGACTCACAAATTCAACAGGAAATGAGAATCTTTCACAAAGATAGAGAAGAAACGCTTGAGCCTGGAATTCAATACATGAATGCTTTAAGAAACAAACATTTTCATATCCTCAGAATTTGAGGATCGATCCACTGTATAAGGCTCATCTTTAAGCGAAAAATAACGATTTTTCTAAATCGACCCTCTATATAAAAAGATCATGTGAGGGTTCCGAAAATATATGTATAGAATAAGTGTAAAACTCACTTCAGTTTCAGTAATATGTCCGCCAATTTCTAAGATGATTCTATTAGCTTTGACTGGAGTGACATAATGAGAGATTGATCCTTTTCCACCTCCCAATCGAGTTCCCTATATAATTAGAGGATAATAACAGACTGAAAGTTAACTATGACTTGTTACCTGAGCCTTCTTAGTTCTTGGTAACCAAGGAGCATCTACTCTCCATACTGCGAATTGTTTCTCGATTAAGTTTTTATTGATACGATCCTCAAAATCAAAAATTACATTATTTTAAATCAAGAATCGTTGTACCTGTAGAAATTTGAAATCATGTGAAGAAATGAAACCTCCAGAGACAGCAGCCAATCCGTATTGTTCATGAATTAGTTCAGTGTGAATCTCTTCCACGCCTCTTGTCTAAACAAAACACATTTACTGATTAACTAAAAGAGCGAACAGTACCTCAATCATTCTTTTCGATGTCTTATATTTAGTCTCGCCCGATTCACCATTGTAAGCAGGTTCCATGGGCATAGCAGGTAGTTTGAGTTGACCGTCATGAGGCCAGGTCACTTCTTAAAATTGAAACAGTCTAAATAATCACCAAAGTTGAGCAACTCACTCTCGAAAGTAACAGGGAACGGATATTTCTTCATTCCACGAGAAGATACGGATACACATTGACCGGCTGTTCGACATAATCCCCGTAGAGAGGAGTTCATCTTGAACTAGAAATAAACTTATACAACAAAATCAATTAATTTAAAAATTATTAGAGGCTAATGAATTATGGTGTATCAATGAACCTACCAGTTACGGTAGACCACTGATAAATATAGTAAGTTTGCAGTATCTAAATATGCGATGCTACTTTGTCTTCTCATTTTTATTGTAATTCTGCATAACTGCTAATCGACATAATGATTTTAAGTTGATCTCCCTGAGAAAAGTAGAATATATACTCCAAATTGTAAACTAAACATTCTGCATTTATCATGACGTGGAAGACGAGAGCGTAGAGAAACAGGGTACACGTCGTCTCTGCGTCTCTGCCCCTCGATCTCCATTCAAACGATGCTCTCTCGCAGGGAAAATAAGCTCTTTTACTGTTATTTGCCAACACATACATGTATTGTTCACATATTGTAGATAATGCTTTGAGTTTTATTGTAGTAGAACGCCATTATTTATTGTAAATTACGTTTTAAAGGTAATGACTAACGCAAAGGGCGGGTTGCTGCGAAGCAACTCATTAGCATACACGAGTCTACTCACATTTGTTATCCTCGCACTCGCTTGGTTCGTCGGATTCGCCTCTCGTCTCTTTGCCATCGTTCGATTCGAATCTATCATCCATGAGTTCGATCCTTGGTAAGTTCATCTTCTTCTGGCCTTACACCACGTCATCTAAACAAATGTAGACGTAAACAAATTATAGGTTCAACTACCGTGCAACAGCACATATGGTAGAGCATGGTTACTATAATTTCTTGAATTGGTTCGATGAAAGAGCATGGTATCCACTCGGACGTATCGTAGGAGGAACGGTAAGGTTTACATGTCATTATTTTCTTATCTTTTTTTATTTAATTTATTGTTTACTTATTATTTTTTTACTTATATTGAATGTATAATCAATTCAGGTGTATCCTGGTCTGATGGTAACATCTGGCTTGATCCATCACGTTCTCGATTTGTTGAACTTCCCCGTTCACATTAGAGATATCTGTGTATTCCTTGCTCCTACCTTCTCGGGTCTCACTGCCATTGCCACTTACTTCCTCACTAAGGTTTGTCACTTCTTTAATTTCATTTATTTTCTTTCGATGGCTCTAGTTCGAGTGTTTCATAAAATAAGAATAAATGATTATAGGAGCTCTGGTCAGCTGGAGCTGGTCTCTTTGCTGCATGCTTCATTGCCATCTCTCCTGGTTACACTTCTCGTTCTGTTGCTGGTTCATACGATAACGAAGGTATCGCCATCTTCGCCCTCCAGGTATCACTTTCTATCCTTTCCCACTCATTACTTATTGATTATTGTTAAATGTTTGTTTACATGGTATATTTCTAGGCTACATACTTCCTCTGGATCAAATCAGTCAAAACTGGATCAGTCATGTGGGCTGCTCTGTGTGGTCTCATGTATTTCTACATGGTTAGTTATCGATTGTTTATATCTTGATTGCATTTGTTTCATTTACATATTATTCACTTGTTCGAACATTCATTTTGTTTGTATTGTTGCATAGATCTTAATAATTTATTTATTATAGGTGTCAGCTTGGGGAGGATATGTCTTCATCATCAATCTTATTCCTCTTCACGTACTCGTACTTGTTTGTATTGGAAGATTCTCTGCCAGAGTGTAAGTCATTATCGATTTATCGATGTTCATATTTATCTTCTCCAACATATACCCGAAATATATTATTAAGTGTATATTATTGGATTGTATTTAATGTTATCATAGGTGGGCACGCTGGGGGAAAAGGCTGTGCGCAATCCAGAGAATTGTAAAGCAAGGCTATGCGCATTTTTTGTAGTTTTGATTGGAAATTTTCCAATTTTTGAGAGCTTTGCAGCTATGCGCAAGGCCCCGCAAGGGAAGGCAAGGCTGTGTGCAAAAAGACTTCGTTTTCACGCGCCCACCTATGAATGTTATTATAAATTTCTTTCAGATACACTGCATATTCTGCTTTCTATGTCCTTGGAACGATTCTATCCATGCAGATTCCATTTGTTGGTTTCCAACCTGTCAAGACCAGTGAACATATGCCCGCTCTTGGAGTATTTGGATTGATTCAGGTAATTATTCAAGTCCAGAGGATCATAGATCATAATTTTTTGTTCATCTCACATTTTCAGAAAAAATATAAACCATAGGTCGAATAGTTAGGTTATCGGTTTTCAAAATCCGGTCAGGTTTTTTCAATTTTTGTGAAATTTTGGTACAAAATCCGGTCAGGCTTGGTACTTTGTAACATACTTTTCGATCTATGATATAAACTGACTCGTAATTGTTATAAACATTATTTTGCTAAACTTGCTTATTTTTCTCTCTTTGTTGCCGAAGTCTGCAAAAGTGATCTTTTTTTATAAGCCAACCAATTTATAGACGTACCCATGCCCACAATGGGTGTACTTGACAAACCATGTCCTAGACTCTCGTTTCTATAATTATTGATTATAGATCGTAGCAGCGCTTCAATATGCTCGTACTCGTGTAACTCGTGCCCAATTCCTCACAATCTTTGTTGGAGGACTTTCCATTACACTTGGAGTAGGTCTTGTAGGATATCTCGCACTTGTATGGGGAGGTATGCATATCTATTCCATTATTCAACTTGATTATGTCTATTGATTCTTTCATCTGTTATACATACTTTATCAATCTTCTTAAGGTTACGTCGCTCCATTCTCTGGTCGCTTCTATTCTCTATGGGATACAGGATACGCGAAGATTCACATTCCTATCATTGCTTCTGTCTCTGAACATCAACCCACTACGTATGATTCACTTTTTGTTTCATTATTTGTAGTTGTTGAATTAGTTGTAAATGTATATATGTATCCCCTATGTATTTCATTCTCTTACCTGAACCACATAAAGATATTATTATTATAATGCTTATATATCCATTTCAGTTGGGTATCATTCTTCTTTGATCTTCATATCACAGCAGCTGTATTCCCAGCTGGTCTATGGTACTGTGTAAAGAATGTCAACGATGAACGTGTATTCAGTATGTTTATTATTCAATTTCATCTACTTTATCTTAAATTAGTTGTTTACATTGGTTAAGTTGATTATATTATAGTTATTCTGTACGCCGTAAGCGCAGTCTACTTTGCTGGAGTAATGGTTCGTCTTATGCTCACTCTCACTCCTGTTGTTTGTGTACTCGCTGGAATTGCATTCTCACTCACTTTTGAGAAGTTCCTCAAGTAAGTTCAATCCTTATCCACAATGATTGGATTACTGTTATGGGGGAGGGGTTCTAACAATGGTGTAAAGTCGAAATTCAGTTTTCTGATTAGTAAAAAAAGAGCCACAAAAATTCCGCCTATTTTTAAGAACATGGAAATTTGCAATCGTAAAGTGAATTTCCGCACCTTTTTAAAAAGTATGGAAACTCGCCGATTTCGGGTTTCCACTCTTGTAACGGTCCATAATTCAATCCTTCTGTAGGAATGAAGATCAATTCCGTTCTTCCAACTCTGGTTCCGATAGCAAGATGTACGATAAACTGAAGAAGCCTAGAGTAAGTCTCGCCAGTCGATCAATATACTTACCGTAATCTTGCCTTATTCCAGTCAGGATCAACAACAGATGGAAATGAAGTATCTGGTGATCCAATTGGTGCCAATACTCGTTCAATCGTATCATTCGTTATGTCTATTCTTCTTCTCATGTTTGTTGTCCATGCTACATATGTAACCTCGAATGCCTACTCTCATCCTTCTGTTGTACTTCAGAGCTCTACCTCTAGCGGGTTTGTTCTTATTACCTATTTACTCTATCTATTACTTTATCGTTTTGTATTGTAGTGGTCGTGTAATGATGGATGACTTCCGTGAGGCTTATCATTGGTTGAGAGAGAATACACCTGACGATGCAAGAATCATGAGTTGGTGGGATTATGGATATCAGGTATTATCATAATTCACTTAAAAATTCTTTTTTATCATATTATTTATTGTTATTTCTAGATTGCTGGTATGGCTAATCGTACAACTCTTGTCGACAACAACACATGGAACAACTCTCATATTGCCCTCGTTGGAAAGGCGATGAGCAGCAATGAAACTGCCGCCTATGAGGTGTGTGTCTATCTGTCTCTGTAGTGTAGTGGTAAACGCGATTGTCTATCACTCCAAAGGTCGTTGGTTCGATCCCAGCCTGCGAAAAGTAAAGCTGTTGTAGCATTTGTGCCACATCAGTTTCAAATCGTAGGAAGACCGTATAGCTCTATCATAGTCCGCTCTAGCTAGTCTATTCTATAGCGGTTCCATATGTGCTACAGTATCCCTTTAGATAACTTAGACCTTTAGTTAACTGTATTTCTTTTAACTCTTTTATATCCATATATTATTATTATTATGATTTAATTTTACAGATTATGCGTGAGCTCGATGTAGATTACGTATTGGTTATCTTTGGTGGAGTAATTGGATATTCTGGAGATGATATCAATAAGTTCTTATGGATGGTCAGAATTGCTGAAGGAGAACATCCTAAGGAGATTAAGGTCACTATTTATTATTCATCTTATACTTATTATTGCGTTTTATTATTGTCAATAATAGAACTTTTGTTTTGTGTTGTTTTATTATTGATTCGAAACGAGACGATATTTCAGGAACAAAACTACTTCACCGAGTCTGGAGAGTACTCTGTTGGTGCTCAGGCATCTCAAACTATGCTCAACTGTCTCATGTACAAGGTAATGTATCATTATAACTGATGGTCTCCTCTATTCAACATGATATGTCATTCAGATGAGTTATTATCGTTTCGGAGAGACTCGAGTAGGATACAATCAACCTGCTGGATATGATAGAACCAGAAACTATGTTATTGGAAAGACGGTAAGCCATTCTAATTTACTCCTGAGATATATTTGATGTGGGGTATACTATAATAAAGTATAATGATTGATTACCTTGTAGGACATTACTCTTGATCACATTGAAGAAGCGTACACAACAGAGAATTGGCTCGTGAGAATCTATCGAGTGAAGAAACCAGTGAATAGAGCATCTATCAAGTATACTGATAGGTTGGTTATATCTAAACGGTTTATCTCACTTTTAAAATATACATATTTGATGATATTGCGATGTTTGCATCTACTTATTTGATAGATTATGACAATATAATGAAATACGAATAGAGATAAGATAGTATAATGGTATCTAATCATTGATTGATTGATTATAGGAAGATTCGTCCTCCAGGAGGTCACAAGACATCATCAACAACAGGAAGAAGTGGAAGAAAAGGATCATTGAAGAATAAGCCTGTTGTTGTGAAAGGAAAGAAACCAGTGACTGCCTAAACTGTCACTTGCGAATGTAGAAATAATTAATAATATATATTTATTCATATGTTATGTAAAAGGGAATGACGTTTTAGCTAATATGAAAGAATGTATCGTATTGTACTGCCCATTTGTATTGGTCCCTATTCCATTTGTTTGTATTGCCCTTTCTAGTTGTTAACATGTAAGACATTACAATAGTCTCGGGTTGGATGTATCCCTCCTTTATACTATCTATCCAATTATCTCGTTATCAATCAATACATGGATAGACAAAGTATCTTCCAAAGATGTCCCCTTCGATATCGATCCATATACTCTTATTCTTTTTATCTAATTGTGATATGAGTGTGTATTTCGTGTTGTTTCATCCCCTTCTTCTTGTCTTCTCCACCTCGCTTCTTTGTTCTCAATTTCGTGAGTAATAACTTATTTTCTTTAGATCTGTTAAAGCTTTGAGTCGTTGGTAATAAATCTTTGGCTAATAATATTGATTGTATGGTTTACTTGCATTGTGTTATACGCATAATGATGGTAAAGAGATTAGAGAAAGTAGATAACTAATTGGGGTTGGAAGAAAAATATGATGCCACCACGAATATGAAAAGAACTTTATGAAGAATAAAATGGAGTAGACGCGACCGTATATTATAGAATTACAAAAGTTTTGCATACATCGCGCAAATGCCGAATATAGTAAACTTCTCCACCGTTGAGAAAAACGCACTCCAAAATTTTCGCCTAATTTCGGGAGGTTTTCCCGAACGTTTTATAAATGCATATAATTTTATTTTTGCTGAAAGCTCAATTAAATGACGAGAAGACGCCATAAAAATCGATGAAATAAGAGAAAATGGTATGTTGCGCGAAGAAGTGGGCGGAGTCTGAGTATTGCGCGGCAAATAGCGGAATTTGTATTGTTCGGACAGTTTTAATTCTATAATACGTTATGTTACTTCAAAAACATCAATAACAATGTACCAGTTGCAGTATACTTACAAGGGAAGTCTTTAAAAAGTCATGTGTCTCAGTGGGACTTTCGGGTAAGAGTATTTTTCCTCGATAGGTATGGGTAAAATATGATAAGAGCCAAAAAATTAGCTGCTGCCATGCACTTTCAGATTTTATATAATTAATTTGAATTTTGTAAAATTTTAAATTTTTTTGAAAAAATCACAAAACGTAGGCGACAAGCGATATATAAAATAAGGAGCCTCTGAAAGAGCACTGAAAACTTAGTGGCGTCAAAAATAATGCATGCGCACTTGAAAATTGCATTTTCACAAAATTAAAATTAATTATATAAAATCTGAAAGTGCATGGCAGCAGCTAATTTTTTTAGATCCTATCATATTTTACCCATACCTATCGAGGAAAAATACTCTTGCTCGAAAGTCTCAATGAGACATAATAGACTTCCCTTGTTAGCATGCTAGTCACTTCCTACCTAGTATGCTAATCAATATCATACTTCCTGCCTATTATGTTTCTCCTTAGTAAATACGCTGTTAGAACGCTGTTTTGTTGATCCATCATTGAAAGGTTCTTGTAGACAGTTTATCTAGATCGATATGTATAGAAGAACTATCGTAAATGGAATTACCCTCCCCTATTCTCCCTTTTATTGCACAGTCACTTTTATTTGGTAGTCTCTCACTCTATCTCACAATAGATCGATTCTATCTTGTCACATTTACTATTAGATATTTTTTATCTGAAAATATTATGTTTAATTTTGTTTAGTGAATAGTTTGTTATTTTGATGTTCCACTGATTCAGGATGCGTCTAATTCGTAATATCTGTCAAATCGTTCAAGTAGTCGATGATTCAACTACTGAATATCTCATTGGAGAATCTATGAAGAAACTCAAGGTTAGATATCAATCGACTCATTCACAATACAAGATTGGAGTAGACATAATAGATTTTCTTAAATCTATATTAATTGATCCTTATTTTTTAATCGTTGATCTTTATTCTATATACGTCTTTACTATCAACTTCCAATCAATATCGATCTATTGAGATTCTCAATTCATCGGATAATTCTCTATGTATATCAATCGATAAAGATGGATTAATCACTTATGTTGGAGATGAAAGTGGAGTAGGAATTCTACCTCCCGATGTCGATGTTATTGATGTTAAGGTTTATTTCAATAAATTGTTTTATGATTTATAAATAAATTAATATCAGGGTGGTTGTTGTCTTCCATCATTCGTAGATGGTCATACTCATCCTGTTTTTGCTGGTGATCGAGTTCATGAATTCGCTATGAAACTAGCTGGAGCTACCTATAATGAGGTATTATTGATCGATTTATCGATTTATCGATTTATCGATTATTGATTTTCCAATAATAGGTCCAAGCTGTTGGAGGAGGTATCCATTTCACCACTGAAAAAACGAGAGAAGCCAGTGAAGAGAAACTATTGGAAGATTTTCTGAAGGTGTGTACATTTATTGATTGTTTGAAAAATGAATTATCGATTGATTAAGATCGGGAAGAGAATGATTGAATCGGGAACTACGACTATCGAAGCAAAGAGTGGATATGGATTAGACGAGGAGACTGAGATTAAAGTATTGATTGATTGAGTGATTTATTGATTGATTTAACGATTGATTGTAGATGTTACGAGTATTGGATCGAGCAAGTGATTTGATTCCATTGGAGATATCATCAACATTCTGTGGGGCTCATGCTGTTCCCAGAGGAAGTGATGAAATCAAACAGACAAAGTTTGATATTTTCATAATATTTTCAAACTAAAAAAAATGTATCACCTTAATTTAATTTCTCATAAATTCTTGTCTTCTTTTATTATCGAAGAATAAAAAAGCCTGATCGCATGAAATGCTGAATTATTTTATGAGCTTCTGAAAAAAATCAGTTTTCAGTTTGATCGTGGACGGAGTGATTCCTCGTATTGAGAAAGAGAAGAAGGAAGGAAAGTTGAAGCATCTCGAGAATATCGATGTTTTCTGTGAAACTGGAAATTTTGGAGTTGAGACTACGTATGATCTTTGATCTATGATCTTTGATCTTTCTACCGTATCTTTGTTTAGTGAGAGAATTCTTAAAGCTGGTCAATCAATTGGTCTTCGTCCCAATTTCCACGCTGAGGAACTCTCGTACATTGGTGGAGTTGAGATGGGAGCAAGAATTGGGGTAAGTTACCGTAATCAATCAATCAATCGATATTGATTTTATTTATTGAAGGCACGAGGAATGTCTCATTTGGAGGAGATATCAGATGAAGGAATTAATATGATGAGGGATGCAAAGAGCGCTGCAGTACTTCTTCCTTCAACAGCATTTATTCTTCGTCTTACTCCACCTCCCGCAAGGAAAATGATTGATAATAGTACGGTAGATATCGATTGATTTATCTAACTAACACATGCAGATGTGATCGTCGCGCTGGGATCTGATTTCAACCCGAACGCGCACTGTCTGTCCATGTCGGTAAGAAATAAATCATTATTGATTGATTATCGATTAAATTTTAGATGATAATGAGTTTGGCCTGTGTGACAATGAAGATGTCAATGGAAGAATCATTAGTAGCATCAACATTGAATTCAGCCTATTCAATTGGTCGAGGTCATACACATGGAGCTATTGCTAAAGGAAGAAAAGGAGATATTATCATTCTATCATCTAATCGATGGGAGAATATTATCTATCAAATAGGTGATCATTCACATCTCATTTCATATGTTATCAAGGATGGAAACATTGTTCATCATAGAGATTAAACTAATCGATAAATCAATAGAATACTATCTTATGATCTTGAGGAACATCACAATCAGATTTATGAGTCTCGAATAGCTCTTGTAGTTTCTCACAGTAGATAGAATGCAAAGTATCGATCTGAAAAATCAATATTGGTCTAACGATGAGATTATCATTACCTGTTCTTGTGTAGGGTTCTCAGTTTTCTCAACATTGATGGGTGCTCCGATTACGGTAGTCAGAATGGTTCTGAAAGGATTATTCATCAATCGATAAATGAAAACAGTATACTTATGAGGTATGAGTCCTCCCCAGGGAAGTCCGAGCATACTTCGACCAATCAATAAAGGAACCATAAATCCACAACGGGTTTTGATACGGTTCTGAATGATCGATTGATTTTTATCGATTGACTCATTTGAAATTAATCGATACCTGCATATTTCTTAATCTCAGTTCTTGAATTCCATCTACAACAGGTCGATATGTGTTATTCTCTCCGAAATGAAACATTGGAACTAGATCAGCACTTAAAGTATTCTGTTAATCAACTACTTAATGTATGAAATGTAGTCAACCCTTGTTCAAGAGCTAATTTCACGAATCCTTTACGATCTTTTAGTTTCAGATTAAATTGATTGGGTCTAGATAGCATAGCCTCATTCAATCCTCCGATAACAATTGTTACTGCTTGACCCTATATTTTGAATTATTCGATGAAAAATGTTAAAATAGAACCTTTTCTTTCTGATTTAGAATATATTCGAGATTTCGCTTTGATGCTGCCCCTGCTCCTGAAATTAGTTTTTATTCAGTTGAAATTAGATGCATGATTAAACCAATGCTCATGAGAAGTTCTCTTCGTAGAGGCCATAGAAATTGTCCAAGAAGAGTCACAGTATACGTCTTGATACCAGGGAACATTTCAGAGAAAGGAGGAGCGTCTTTTCCGGTTTGCTAGAGAGATCAAAGATCAATCCAAGAGTAAATGAACTTACTTGTCCACAGAAGGAAAGAGTCATTCCAGTGCAAATCATTCCATGTGGATGTGAACTAAAATGCATTGATTTCAAAATTATTTTTCAGTTTCAATTTAAAAAAATACCCGACGATATAATTTTTGTTGTTCGGAAGATCAGCAGTTTTGACAATTTTGTAATTGAACAAATCACGAAACCAATTAAACATTATCGATTTTTGTCTCATCCAATCCTGATGATCAATTAATAAATCAATAAATCATTAATACAATAATCATACCAAAGACATTTGTTGTCCTTGTTCAGGCCAATGGAATGTATAAATGAACCATATCAGATATATCGATGATAGTGGAAAGAAAAGAGATGGAAAGAATATGGATACTGTAATTGAATGATGATGAAGATGATAGATTAAATCGATAGTCCTACAGTATAACGATGTAAGCAGAATCAATCCAGGACCAAACTGCCAGAAACCATTAAACATGAGAGCAACAGCACACATCTGTTATAAGTGATCATTAAGGTTTTTAAATGATGGAGTACTGTACTTCTACACTGAGAGCAAACTTACCTGGCAAATCGTTACCCCGATACACTTTCCTGGCAAACGATTACCCCAAATGGTGAATTATTCAACGGCTGAGTTCACCATTTGGGGTAATCGTTTGCCAGGAAAGTGTATCGGGGTAACGATTTGCCAGGTAAGTTTGCTCTCAGTGTATTAATAGAAATGATAGTATACCTTGAAATAATCAGTTATTGATTTAATAAAATTAGAATAGATTAAATTCATCTCAACAGAGAATGATATAGGAAGAAGCGAGAAGTGGAGAAGTAAATTAAAATGTTTTGTTGTGTTCGTATCTTATGAATCTTTACAGATGACAATCTTTAGTTCATTCTACTTTTTACTCATCATCACAACAATACACAATTGTACAGATACACTGGTTATTAGGCTAATATACATTTAATGAATTAATTTAATTATGAGAGAGCCAAGCATAGAATCGACGAGTAAGAATACAGGAATTCAGTGGATTCTCACGAGTGAATTTGACACGACGAGACCATCTATCGATTGGAAGAACGACTGAAAATTATTGATTCATTGATTAATTATTGGGAATACTTACAAGTTTTCTTTGAGTATGATTCAATCATGTGAAGTGAACAGACAGAAGTACAAAAAGGACGAAATGAAACAATTGAATCCATTGAGGGATTAATGGAACATTCTATACGAATACAACATTCATTCGATGATGAACATGATGAACAAATCTTCAATTTTATTCATTGATTTATTTTTCATAGAGTTAGGGATATTTTATTTGCTTTTTTTTGGAAAATAGCTGCAATTAATTTTTGAATAGGTAATTTCGTAGAAATTTATTGTCGAAATAACATAGCACTATTATTTTATTTTTTACCTCATTTTGTGAAGAATCCTCATTATCGATTAGTTGAATGTTCGTCGATACACCTTGTTCTGTTGTAATCTCCACATTTTTCGGAATGGGATCAATTATTGATTTTTGATAAGAAAAAGTTGGTTGATCCATGGAAAGAATAAAGTCAGGTTCTACAGAATCGGATACTACATCTTCAGTAAGAACATCCTCCCCTGATCCATCGATTATTGATTGATTCTCTATCTCTGATCTAGATAGAGCTACTGCATGAGTTGAGATCAGATTCTCGAACAGAAGATCCTTATCGTATACTATCAACTAAGTTATTGATTGATTAGATCATCTCATTGATTAGATAAATAAACTTACAGGAGTAGAGATTACGGTAGATATGAGTATGGAGAAAGTGAAATGAGATATCATGAAAGTGAGAGTATGCAAAGTGATGAATGAAATGGAAAAGAAGATTGGAAAGATCTAAAACTTACTGACCTAAATATCAGAACTTCTTCTATCTATCTCCGCTTTTCACGCCGTTAGTCATTCCATAATGGTTCATTTGAGCCACAAAAGAGAAGCGCATATACTATATATGTACATGACTGAAACTAGTTGCACTCTTTTTCTTGACAAAACCATTCTTTCAGAATTACAAGCATACATAGAATCTAATCTTATCTTATCTAAAAATAAAATGTAATAAATATTCTTTTTGTTCGAGGATCGTGTATGAAATGTGTCCCACGATGCGCCCCACTTGACGCATTCAATTGATCCACAAATGGCTTTATTTTCTCAATTTTTGCTTTTTTCATTTATTTCGTTTTCTATTTTTATATTCTTGATTTAGTTAGAAATGTTGTCACAAATGCTCAAGGAGCACAATCAACGTCAGGCAGTCAGAAAAGAAATGCAAGGTGTTTTTTTATTTATCAGCTTGTGTATTCTTCCCATTTCTAGAAAGATTGAAGAACGAAGCGATAGTAGCAGCTCATAATCTCTCGAGTGCTGTCGTTGATCGTGCTGTCGTTATCCATTCTCATCTATGATCATTCATTGATAGAGTAGGAGTAGGATCACTTCATCAATCAATATTGGAAATCAATATTGGTCTAACGATGAGATTATCATTACCTGTTCTTGTGTAGGGCTCTCTGTTTTCTCAACATTGATTGGTGCTCCGATTACGGTAGTTAGAATGGTTCTGAAAAGACTATTGATCGATCGATAAATGACTACAGTATATTTATGAGGTATGAGTCCTCCCCAGGGAAGTCCAAGCATACTTCGACCAATCAATAAAGGAACCATAAATCCACAGCGGGTTTTGATACGGTTCTGAAGGATCGATTGATTTTTTATCGATTGATTCATTCGAAATTAATCGATACCTGCATATTTCTTAATTTCAGTTCTTGAATTCCATCTACAACAGGTCGATATGTGTTATTCTCTCCAAAATGAAACATTGGAACTAGATCAGCACTTAAAGAACTCAATTAATCAACTATCAATGAATATATTGAAGTAAACCCTTGTTCAAGAGCTAATTTCACGAATCCTTTACGATCTTTTAATTTAAGATTGTATTGATTGGGTCTAGGCAGCATAGCCTCATTCAATCCTCCGATAACAATCGTTACTGCTTGACCCTATATTTTAGAATTACTCTATGAAAAATACTAAAAGCTGAACCTTTTCTTTCTGATTTAGAATATATTCGAGATTTCGCTTTGATGCTGCCCCTGCTCCTGAGATGATCTTTAGGAAATTAAATGAATAAAATCTAATGATACCAATGCTCATGAGAAGTTCTCTCCTTAGAGGCCATAGAAATTGTCCAAGAAGAGTCACAGTATACGTCTTGATGCCAGGGAACATTTCAGAAAAGGGTGGAGCGTATTTTCCGGTTTGCTAGAAAGATCAAAGATCAATTATCCAAGAGTAAATGAACTTACTTGTCCACAGAAGGAAAGAGTCATTCCAGTACAAATCATTCCATGTGGATGTGAACTAAAAATTTTATTTACTCCTATTTTTCAGTTTTTTTTATTTAAAAAATTACCCGACGATATAATTTTTGTTGTTCGGAAGATCAGCGGTTTAGATAATTTTGTAATTGAACAAATCACGGAACCAATTAAACATTATCGATTTTTGTCTCATCCAATCCTTCAATGAATAAATCAATAAATCAATAATTCAATAATCTTACCAAAGACATTTGTTGTCCTTGTTCAGGCCAATGGAAAGTATAAATGAACCATATCAGATATAACGACGATAGAGGAAAGAAAAGCGATGGAAAGAATATGGATACTGTAATTCAATAGTGATGATAGATTAAATCGATAGTCCCTACAGTATAACGATGTAAGCAGAATCAATCCAGGACCAAACTGCCAGAAACCATTAAACATGAGAGCAACTGCACACATCTGTTATAAGGTCTCATTGAGATTTTCAAATGATGGGGTACTGTATCCCATATGTATAGAAGACAAAGTGCGTTTTTTTGCGTCACGTTTTCGCGAACACCGTTGAAGCTAGCGACTTGCGGTTTGCGCCATTAGATTCAGCATCGGCGAATTAAGAAAACTTTCGGACAACTTTTTGAAAAAATGCCTAAAACTCATTTAATTATCGATTGACGCTTTAAACGGTCAAATGCCCTTATTTCCGAGATTATAGCTTTAAGCTTGTGTTTTTCTGCGTACGTTTACCAATTAGCATGCGGGGAACACGATGTGCACAACCTCCGACCACGCTTACATCGTTAAGGCGTGCAAATAAGGCAAAAACGAAAACAGTGTTCATTGAATTGTGCTGTCGCATTTCATTTAACGTTTTACGATTCATTGATTCTCATAGGTCATCATTTCAGTATCGATCGTGTGTCGGTCGGTGGTCTGAGGCGACACCGGCATCGGTACGAAGTTGGGCGGGAATTTGTTTAATAAATTCATGTAAGTTGTTTGATCACATTAACTAATGCATTATGTGCTTTTTGTTCATCATTCTAAGTGCTTTCGTATCATTAGGTGTTAAGTACTTTATGATCAAATAGGCTAACATAACAAGGGAGAATATTAATTTGACACAGCGGCTAACATAACAAGGGAGATTATTAATTTGACACAGCTAACTACCGATAATATTTTGTCGCTTTATGAATTGTGCTGTCGCCTTTCATATAACGTTTTACGATTTATTGATTCTGATAGTTCATCATTTCAGTATCGATCGTGCGTCGGTCGGTGGTCTGAGGCGACACCGGCATCGGTGCGAAGTTGGGCGGGAATTTGTTTAATAAATTCATGTAAGTTGTTTGATCACATTAACTAATGCATTATGTGCTTTTTGTTCATCATTCTACGTGCTTTCGAATCATTAGGTGTTAGGGGCATTACATTCAAATAGGCTAATATAACAAGGGAGATTATTAATTTGACACAGCTAACTACCGACCGCACTCGCTGCGCGTCAGCTTTGGTGAATTTTGAAAAATTTTCATAAAAGTTTGGCGCAATTATAAATTGTGTTGTTTTAAGTTTAAGTTCATGGTGTATTTACTCCAATAATTCATTTTCTCTATTTCAGACTCATCTATCGGTTGTATTTGTTCTTCAATTATATTATATCGATTCGTATGAGTGAAAGGGTGGGAATTGATTTAATACATATCAAGTAAGTCATTTTAATTACATTTGTTATTTCATTATGCGCTATCATTGTCTGTCTATGTAGTACATTGAACTCATTAGCCATTCCGTATTGTACTTTCTTTGTCTACCAAAATATCATTTTCAATTTCATTTTTAACTAATGTTATTTCATTATGCGCTCTCATTGTCTGACTAATTAATTTGAACTCATGTTATTTCATTATGCGATCTCATTGTCTGTCTGTGTTTTGAACTCATTAGCCATTCCGTATTGCACTTTCTTTGTCTCCCAAAATATCATTTTCAATTTCATTTTTGAAATTCAATCAAAATCATATCGGTCGCCTATATAAAGCGCGCACAATGCCTTCAAATCATTATTTGCTTCAGCTGAACAATTATATTGCTCCTTGGATCTTGGACTTCATCAATTATTTCCTTTGGTGTCTTCTGATCGTCTATTCCAAAGTAAGTGTGCTTTTTTTCAGTTTTCCACTTCATCACTAATCACTATGCCACTTCAGGTCGAACATTTATAATACCAAGTGATAATAGTTGTTGGTGTGTTATCGGGTGGGAATAAGTTACTCACTAAATGTAAGTCCTTACACTATACACCACGCTCTACACTTAATTTGGAAACATTTTTAAATTTTAAAAATGAGACACTTCGTCCTTTCATACCTGTCACACATTTGCTCCAGTTGAACTAGGCGCACGCAAACGCGTTAGGCTAGAGTGGAAGGCAGAGACTCAGAGGAAGGTGAGACTGACAAAATCACGCTCTTCCATAATAATTTTTTTTAAATAGAAATAAGACTTCCTTTTCTTCTGTAGTTTGCGTTGATTTCGTGGATTTTTCCCATCCGTGATTATCATTGTTTCAGATCAAAAACAATGGAAATATATGTCGTTATTGATTTACAAGATCACAAGGGAGATTCTCATCGTAAGAAGCCTTTCTTATTCAATTCGCAGGTTTGTTTAACCATTCTATTTTAACTAATTTAAATGTTTATTCTAGACTTCGATTGAGGAAATAATCCACGCGATTGGCTCTGATTTCAATATTGACAAGAAATATATCGAAATTTTTCACAATGGAGATCAAATACTTTCCATGACATCAACACTTGAATCATTCAATTTGAAGAATGACGATGAATTCATCATCGTAAGTGTTTTTTTTTATTATTTCTATTTATTTTGCACCATTAGGCCTAGTGTTATCTATATAGGTATTATTACTGATGTTTCTCATAAATTACTTCCTTAGATAAGGAATAAGCATGCTCTAATTATGTATATCTTGTTTTGTAAATTAAATTTTATTAGTTACTATTGTTTCAGAAACATTCTTCCTTGAAGGCCTGGACTGTATTTTTACACGCTTCGGACATTCCACACAAAACGCCACATGCAGCGAAGAAGAGACAAGTGCTTGAGGCTTCTCATATATTACAGCGTTTGTACACGGAGGGTTTTTTCACCACATACGCGGAGTTTGCTATTCGTCGGATCAACTTCAATCGGGCGTTCACAGAATTTATTGATGATCATGACGGATTTATTAGGATGGCGATAGAGCGTTATTTTACGGCATTAATGGAGAAGAATCCTGAAAATCCAACATTGTCGTTTAATTATTCTGAAAAGTCTGTAATCGGTATTCAGGTATATTAGATTTATAATATAGGGTGATGTAAACAATAAATTGTGGCAAACTTGTGCTTTTTGCAGGTGCGTGACAAGGATTGACAACTTTATCGCACCCAATTGCAGTCAGACATCAAATTTAATACAGATTGTTGTCAATGTGTCTAATAAATATTAGTGGTTGCAATTAATGAATGAACTGTTGACAGACAAGAAAAATGAGGATGATACAAGTCATGACCAGAGAAATGTGCTTCTTTCTAGTCAGACAACAAAAAATCTTCTTTTTGATGTCAATCGATTCTTGCCTTCTTATTGACATCAAAACGAATATTTTTTGTTGTCTGAATAGAAAGAAGCACATTTCTCTAGTCATTCCATTTTTTGGTGCATTTTCACATCCTCATAATAATGAGACGATAGTTCATTAGTCAAAGCGGCGCACCTCAGACGGGTTTGGTGACGCGGCGGAGAGTGTGAAAGAGAGAATCATTTGATGCCATCTCGCACGCACACCCTCTCTAATGCAGCCCACCAAACCCGCCTGGCATCCGCCTCGCCCTCTTTATAAGTTGGAAAACGTGATTAGCCATTCATTGTTGCCTCGCTATTACAGAGGCTGAACTAACGTGTTCTGACATGTATCATCCTCAGTTTTCTTGTCTGTCTACAAAATAGTCACTATCTGTTGCCACATTTATTTATTTCATACTTTTGACTACAATCGTTTTACTTTTTGAAGTCTGACAACAAAGTTCTCCGATAAAGTTGTCAATCGTTTGCCGTTGTCACACACCTGCAAAAAGCACAAGTTTGCCAAAATTTATTGTTTACATCACCCTATATGAACATACTCGTATTTTTCCTAGGCCGGGTTCATTTGCGAGGTAAGCTGTGGCGAATCAATTCAACGGTTTTATGTGAAAGGTAATTCTGCAATGTCATCACGTCAGAATGTTGACCTGCGAGAAATTTATATGTATAAATTACTGTATCAAATCGGAGTTGGACCGTCTGTTCACATTATTCCTAATATTCATACGTCGAACATTGGGGTTTACATCGCGACGTTAGAAGGTAAATAGCTGTTATATGTAAAATTTAAAACAAGAATTTAGTTGTCGGTTTTAAACCACAACACAAGTCGAAGCTTTCACTGAAGGCGGAATTGATGCTGGATTTAATCCGACGGTTGTTTAATGTCAGCGATCTTCATGGAGACAATTATGGACTCGATTCTGATGGAAATCTGTCAATTATCGATTTTCGAGTATGTTTAGTTTGGTATATATTGAAAAACTTCATAACTTTTAGATTTCCGGATGCTCGTTTGACTCCAAAAACCGTAATGTTTGGAGAAATTATAAGCAACAACCAGAAAAGCTAAAGATTGTTGGACAGATTTTAACGGACTGGAACTTCCCGAAAGCGCTCCACGACGCGAACGTTGCACTCAATGACTCGAAAGAATTACTAAAAAAAAGAAAAATCTCATGCATGGCTAGCAAACGATTTGCCAGTTACTTCGATTCTATCTGCCAAAATGTTGACGATTGTATTAGCGATACCGTGGAATAAATTGTCATTTCTGATCTTTCCTTCTTTATAATTTGCTCAATTTGTTTCATTCAAATGTTGCATATGCTATTAACTTGAGTTTGATAGGAAAGATATAATGTATACTTATTGTTCTCTAAGATGAAAATTGATATATCTATTGTCATATACAGTACAGCAGAATCCCCTAGTGAAAATGGGCGCCCCGGGTGACCCGGGGAGCCCATGAGGCCCCTCGATTTTTTACGCTTTGAATAATGAATATCAGCCTTTCAAATTGTTTGCGTTGTTTTACTCCAGAGTTGACGGAATTTATCAAAGAAATTTTGGAATTTTATAAATTACGTAGCCTGAGAAAAAATATTGAAAATTATAATTTTATTAATTTTTGGCAAATGCCGCGCGAAAATTTTGCATAACTCGCGCACGCTCGGCAAATTCTATCGCAAAGTGAAATCTTTCCAGCATTTCTTTTTCTTAGCACAATTCAGTTGACAAGCATTTAAAAATTCCAAAATTTCTTTGATAAATTCCGTCAACTCTGGAGTAAAACAACGCAAACAATTTGAAAGGCTGATATTCATTATTCAAAGCGTAAAAAATCGAGGGGCTTCATGGGCTCCCCGGGTCACCCGGGGCGCCCATTTTCACTAGGGGATTCTGCTGTACTGTATTATTCAATCCTCATTTATTGTCCATTATCTCTATTAATCCTTCCAATTCAACTACGGTGTATATTCATCATCTACTTTGGCTAACACTATTATCGTACATGTACTTCAACTATCATTATATCTCTTTATATTTGCTCATTCAAATCAATCAATCATTTCATATTCATTGCTGATCTTTCCTTCTTTATAATTTGCTCTATTTGTTTCATTCATTTTTTTTTATTTGTTTCTTGCTCCATAACTTATACTAACGCAATAAAGTACACTTAACCTATTTACTGATTTGATATAGAACATGGTGTATCTATTCCATTTACATATTTTGTATCTATCAATACATGTGAAATGAGAGAAGTGATGTAATATATAGGATGTCTCCATCTCCTGCAAAGAAGTCAAGGAGTACTGTAGATACGACAGATTCAATCAATGTCAAGAAGATTAAATCAAATGAAGATATTGTTTGCAGTACAAGTGAAGTGGTATGAATACTTGAAGAGGGCAAACCCGACTGCGCAACCACACAACCGCGCAACCACACAACCAACCGTATACCCGCGCAACCACACCATAATTCTGCACAACCAAACTTGCAAAGTATATTTTTTTATTTATTTCAAATATTTCTTTGAGCTCATACTCCTTAACTACTTTGGTTGGACTGAACATTGAAAGGTTGTTGTTTTCTTCCTTCATCTCTTATTGATGTCTTAATTTAGTTTTTGTCTCACTCGTCATTCAATTATTCCTACTATAGTAAATTCATTTGAATTGTTTGGTGAAGATACAGTTGATACTGAAGCTGCTATTGATATGCATGGAACAAGTACAGGTATCATAAGCTCATCACTCTTTATCGTTCATTATGTTTGCAAGGCCTTCACTTTAATGTAGTTGTCATTATCTAGTTTATAGTTATTATTTCAATATAGTCTTGATTCGTAAGTGTTCTACGAATAGCTTGTAGGTTATTGATATTGATTATTCATACAATAAGTATTTCATCTATCATTGATCGAATTACTTCAAGAGATGAAAAACACCCAAATCCAATGGTGGCCTGAATTGATCATCATTTTGTACCTGATTCATAGACTTATATCTTTTCAGTCAATGAGGAAACATCGATCGCTGCCGTATCTCTGAAAGCTTCTACCGTATCGAACAGTTACTGTATTTATCACTCGAGCGATTACTGTAGAACATGCTTCATCATTCTTCAAGTGAATATCTGAAGATGCTCAATGGAAATCAGTCAGTTGTTGTAACTTTTCATATCAATATCGATTATTGATTATTCAGATTTCTCTTTATTCATCAGTAGTATGGGAGTGTACTGTAGGTGATCCATCATCGATCAATATATCGCCTGATGGTCAAAACTTCGTTGATCTCTCAAAGCCTTTCGTTCATAAAGATCTCTTCGAGAGGTTCTATGGTATTTTACTTGTATATTGATTCAAATGATTATACAAAATATTCGCTGGTTTTTCTGTAGAAGTTATTGATTCATTATGAATTATTGTAAAGAACTTCTTCAAGAGGAGAAATCCAATTCAGTGAGTCGTCCATCCTACCGTAATCATTTTCTTATTAATTATTTCTTTTAGCTCTTCCATAACACATTGTCTTCGTGCTAATGCCTCTATCATCTCATTAGTCAATAATCGACAATCTTCATTTTCTCACTTCAACTATTGAACTTCTATCTAATATGTACATTTGGTATAGTATTATTTCAATGGATGAATAAATCAATCAATAATTCTGATTATCAATTTCATTTTGATCTCTCATGTACGATTTCTATATACACTTTAACTAAAGAAGAAGGAAAAGAAAGGACATAGATCTTTGATCTTTTCAGATTCTGATATTGTGAGACACCTTTAGTAGATCATACAAATGAAATACGAGAAGTTGTTGGAGATAATATTTGTCTTATTCATCATTATTTATAAATAAAATTATCTTTCTTCCTTCTAACATATTTATGATATATAAATCGTTACCATATATTAGACATATCTCATTCATTTCCAATTAGCACTTATTATATAATCTTTATCTTAAATCCATATGCATGGTATGAACTATAATCTATCTACTTTTGTAAAGAATAAAAGTTTGACTAGAAATGAAAATAGTACAAGATGGAATAGTAGTAAGAGCATCAACTGTAGAATTTAGTGAATAATCAAAGTAGAAGCATCCATAATGAAAAATACAAGTGATAAGAGCCCATAGAGTTGGAATTGGTAATTCAATACCATGCACACTGAGCCAAAAGTTACTTAAATACAAGCATGGCCTCTGCTACCTCGATACACACAAGTAGAGTTCAGCTAGAATGCAAGCTGTCTCGGTTTCTTATATTCTAGTTGAGCGTTCAGCTTAAATGAAAACGTAATTCGGCTAACTATCATGTAAGATCCAAACCGGCAAAAGATCTGGGAAGAACTGGGACCCGAACCACCAACCTTCCGCTTAACAGTGGAGGACACTTACCACTGCGCCACCTGGTCATGTAACTGCTTCTTGTATAACACGAAGCCTATTCCAGGAGGCGAGCGCGCGCTCGTTAGAAAACGCTTACCAAAATTTGCTGAAGCACAACTTAGCAATCCCCATGCTTTTTTGTTTCATCGTCTATTTAAGCTGAAGGGGCATTTCTAGCTAAACTTTATCTAAGTAATGTAGTTAGCTGAGACATTGCTAAGCAACTTTTGGCTCAGTGCATTGAAAATGGCTAAAATATAAACGAATATATTATGATAATGAGGTATATACAGTATACAGCATCAACAGAGAATGTTCTCGCGGCTCTAACAATATCAGATGCCATTAACATCAATAGAGGAAGGGAAACAGCGTGCTGAATACATTATATTGATTCATTCATCCATTAATCAATACTCTTACCGTAACGAACATGGCCTCATCTGGATGTTTACCGTACTCACAATACATATTCTGTTGACAGATGGCTAAATAAGCAGAAGCAAGAAGAGCGAATGAAAGCATCCCGATTCCTACAACAAAGAGACGATTACGGTATCCATCTACTTCAATCAATATAATTAAATAGATATGTAGATCAATACATTAATATTAATCTTATGGATTAGTTAATATTCGTTCTTTCATCAAAAGTATCTCATATTCATTGTTTAATCTAGAGGTAGCAAATATAATTGATAGAGTAAACTATACTTGAATGGAATCTTGGATGGAACAGTGAAGAACTTTTTAATGAGTGAATATCAAAGCAACTAATGAAATGAAAGAAAATGTAGCAAAAGTCATTAGATTCAGTGCTGACGAATCTTTCCTCAAGAATATTATATCCATCAGAATAAGTGTTTCATCTATTATCGATCAAATTATTGCAAGAGATGAACATCCAAATCCATGAGTGACCTCAATTTATAAGAATTACGGTAGGTATAGTGGATACAGTAGAAATGACTAACCTAATCCACTATCCATGTGCTCCTTCTATTAATCCAGGAATATCAGCTACTACACTGAGAGCAAATTTGCCATGGCAAATCATTACCCACTAGGGTGGCAAGAATGGCGCAAGAGTATTCGTTCCCACTGGCAGTCTTGGCCGAGTAATCGGGGAGAGAGGCATTTACGATCTCTCTCTCATCGAATGAGCCGGGAGAGGGGGTCATTGTCTCGAATAGTCAAAAAACAGTCGAGTCGAAATCGAATGGAAAGGTTTTTCTCAGCACTGCATTGATCAAATTCAAAACTTTTAAAACTTCTGACATGAGCTCATTAAGTGCTATAAAACGAAGCCAAATTTAACGATTCTTTTTCAAAAAAAATTATTAATAATTTGTTGGTTTAGGATACAATAATATTATTAATTTGATAACAATCAGTATGACAGTACTATTAATAATCTTCCAATTCGTCATTAGATTCAATCTCTTCAATCTTACTATCATCAGACAAATAACCATAGGTCTCTTCTACAGAGGCAGATAGGAAATCAATTTAATTTTAATTATTCCATGCGAATTGTGTATTATTTTAAAGATCTCGTCATACTGATTTCAAATATACATAATTTGTCTATTTTTGTTCAAAAACGGCCTTGAAAAACGCTCGACTCGACTTCGACTCGACCTAAAAACGATTATCCTAGGGAGAGAGATAGAGACTGCCAAGGGGAACGAATATCCTCTCCATTCGACCTCGACTCGATAGAGACTACAAAACAGGCTCATTCGAGAGCAATTCTCGCCACCCTATTACCCACCCCCATTCACGGCGGTTCATTGGAGGAAAGCCCCTACATTTAACTTTGGCTTGAAGCCTCCCGCACTACGAAAAATCGGCAAAGCTGAATTGCACCGGGCGGGATTCGAACCCACGAGGTTCGGATAGCCACCCAAAAGTTGTAACCACTAAGCCATCTCATCATGTTTCGAGACTCGTAAAACTCGATGATAGCTCTAGTCAGAAGTGTTCGTGTGGCGAGCAGCCGCAGCAACGCGCCCATTAATATCGTATCTCAACTTCGCGCTGGGAGGACCTAATGCCTAGTGCAATTTCAATACTCAGTTTGCGATTCCTGCGGGAGCTTCTTAATTACTATCATTGAACCGCCGTGCCATTACCCTGGCAAACGATTACCCCAAATTTTGAATGCAGCCTTACGCGATCTTTATGGCGGGAGCGAACTAGATAAAAATAAAGGGGAAAGGCTAGATCGAATAAAGGGTAACGGGATGTACTGATATAACTAGCATTCGACTATAATATACTTGTCAATTTAACAAAATAATTGGAAATCTTTCTCTCCAAAATGCATGGGTAATCAGAATACCTCGAATATGGGCAAACGAATACCCCGATACACGTTGTTGGGTAACGATTACCCCATATTTGGGTAAGTTTGCTCTCTGTGTATGATTCAATCATGTGAAGTGAACAGACAGAAGTACAAAAAGGACGAAATGAAACAATTGAATCCATTGAGGGATTAATGGAACATTCTATACGAATACAACATTCATTCGATGATGAACATGATGAACAAATCTTTAATTTTATTCATTTATTTATTTATCATAGAGTTGAGATATTGTATTTGTTCTTTTTTTTTTGAAAATAGCTGCAATTAACTTTTGAATAGATAATTTCTTTAAAAAAAACTTATTGTCGAAATTACATCACACGATGATATTATTTTTACCTCATTTTGTGAAGAATCCTCATTATCGATTAGTTGAATGTTCGTCGATACACTTTGCTCTGTAGTGATCTCTACATTTTTCGGAATGGGACTAATTATTGATTTTTGATAAGAGAAGGTTGGTTGATCCATAGAAAGAATAAAGTCAGGTTCAACAGAATCGGATACTACATCTTCAGTAAGAACATCTTCCCCTGATCCATCGATTATCGATTGATTATCTATCTCAGATCTAGATAGAGCAACCGCATGAGTTGAGATCAGATTCTCGAACAGAAGATCCTTATCGTATACTATCAACTAAGTTATTGATTGATTATATCATCTCATTGATTAGATAAATAAACTTACAGGAGTAGAGATTACGGTAGATATGAGTAGTGAGAAAGTGAAATGAGATATCATGAAAGTGAGAGTATGCAAAGTGATGAATGAAATGGAAAAGAAGATTGGAAAGATCTAAAACTTACTGACCTAAATATCAGAACTTCTTCTATCTATCTCCGCTTTTCACACCGTTAGTCATTCCATAATGGTTCATTTGAACCACAAAAGAGAAGCTACATGCATAATGGAAACTAGTTGTACTCTTTTTCTTGAAAGAATCATGCTCTCTTAGAATTAAAATTATACGTAGAATCTAATCTTATCTTATCTTATCTTATCCAAAAATATAATACAGTAGGCAATAAATATTTTCATAGTTCAAGGACCGAATATGAAATGTGTCCCACGATGCGCCCCACTTGACACATTCAATTGATCCACAAATGCCTTTATTTTCTCAATTTTTGTTCTTTCATTTATTGCGTTTTCTATTTTAATATTTTTCATTTAGTTTAAAATGTTGTCACAAATGCTCAAGGAGCACAATCAACGTCAGGCAGTCAGAAAAGAAATGCAAGGTATTTTTTTATTTATCAGCTTGTGTATTCTTCCCATTTCTAGAAAGATTGAAGAACGAAGCAATAGTAGCAGCTCATAATCTCTCGAGTGCTGTCGTTGATCATTTGAATGCTAAGTAAGGTATAATCTTATCCATTCTCATCTATAATCATTCATTGATAGAGTAGGAGTAGCCTATCATAATGAGAAGAAATTAGATGTTGAAGCCAAGAGATTTGATCAGAATTCATCCCATCTTACTAAACATACCGAACAATGGATGAATCTAGCCGATTCATTGAATGATGCACTCAAGGTAGATTGATAATCTATTGATAACATCAATCAATATTATTATAGGAAGTAGGAGACGTTGAACATTGGACTCGTATGATGGAATGTGATCTTGAACAGATTGTAGAGACACTCAAAAGGGTAGCTGCAGGTATTTTCATTTATTCAAATAATTATTTAAAAGCATGCATCGGAACAGGGAACGTGTTCACCCCGTATCATAAAATCAAACAATATATAATATAATCTTATAGTGAGTGTATATGAAAGTATTGCAGAATCAAAGCAATCAAATGAGGATACAACGGGATCAAGTTAATAAACAACAACTATGGACAATTCCATTACAATGCATTCATTTCATCTGTCAGTTTATCGATTTCTGCTTGTAGATCATCCTTTCTCTTTATCTTTTCTATTTGATTCAATTCAAGTTGTTCTCCTTTTTCCTTTCGTTCCTATAATTCATTCCATATACAACGGGCTTCATAGGTAGACAGGTAGATATCGATTACCTCTAGTACTTTAATGTCATCTAATTTCTTCTGTACATTATTGATCTTTCTCATGAAGTGATCCTGAGGAGTGATTGGAGCCTGAAATTTATTGATTTATTTTTTTGAGTTTTCTATACATGATGTATGTACTGTATTATAATGTTCAACTATTTGATAAAGTTGTACTGTCGATTGAAAACCATCTGATATATCGTTGATATATAGACGTAGCGGAGGACACGGTGAAGTAAATTAGCCATTGATATTACTAACAAGTCGTACTATTAATGTGTATGCATAACATATTTTAGTACATACTAATAATTATTACTGACTTAATATACCTTAGGAGCAAGAATAGCAGTGATGGGTGCCTTGGGACGAGTAGATGATGCCATCTTAGATGGATGAATACCAACAGGAACACGTTGAGATGCATTCTGAATACCACGACTCTCATACCTAAATATCGATAAATAATCTAAATATCTAATGGTCTGCGAATGCATGATTAACATTAAATGAATACTTTGGTTGTTCCTCTTGTGGTATATATCCATCCTTCACTTTCCTTGCCTTTCTCCATGTTCCATCAGGACGTTGACTCGCAGCAATGAATGTATCACCTATAATAAATACACGTCTATTAAAATATTCATATTCATCAATATTAATAATATTTAACAATATTAGTATGTGGTACCAGTCTAATATAATACCGTAATCATTGAATACATCGATTAAGATCAAAGATCACATTCAACAAATATGTGTTTAATTACTAACCTTGGGAAGTTTTGACTCGTCTATCACCATTAGGATTAGGATTTGATGACATACTGAAAATAAACTTTAATAAAAATTAAATATCAAACATCGATGTAAAAATATAATCACTTCATGATATTTTTACAAGGTTACGGTAAAATCCCAGTGGTTTTGACCATGATATCGATCGCTATCGAGATCTTATTTATCGATTTTGCTGTGACCATAAGACGACCGCTTCAACCCATAATTGAGATATCTCAGTCTTACAGGAGCTCCACCTGTATATTACTTCCAATAATTCATATTTCAATCGCTTTATCCAGATATACAAATATATCTCAATATAAACAATATCTCTTCATATTAAGACAAACATATCACAACATACAAATGACAAATACAAACGATATTTGCTCAATATATTGATTGATTGATATCAAAAAGTAGCTACCGGTCTTTATTAAATGAGCAAGGATGGATCAATAATCATTCAACTACACAATCGATCTATCATCTACAATTATTAATTGTCTAATCAATAGTCACGGGGGAGGGGTTAGTGCATGCACATTCAGGGTTAATTATTTAAATAATAACGATATATTATTCATTACTTCGATTTTTCCGACTTGGCGGATGGCTGAAACAAATCAATATTAGATATAATAATACATATAAGGCAGTACTCACCTTAGGTAATTTTGAATTGCCCGAATCTATTCGACAATCGGGACAAAACCATTTGCCTTTAGGTTTCACTCGTAGATTAACACATTCGAAATGAAACCATTCTATTGTACACTTCTCATTATCACATCCAATCATGTCACCAAATGAGATCTACAACGAATCAATTATTGATTAGTTCACGATGATATCATGATAATAGTACAACTTACTCGTGCACATATACAATAAGTAGGTTCATCTTCTTTAACCTTCTTAGCCACTCTTCCTGATGTTCTCTTCCCACTACTTGCCTTGGTTGTCTTCTACAATTAAAATAGACCATATCAATCAATCAATCAATAATCAATCAATACCTTCTCCTTTTCTTTCTTTTCTTCTTTCTCTTCTTGTGCATGTTTCCTCTTTCTCGTAGTTACTGTAGGTTCATCCATAGGGATTGTCTCTACCGTATCATTGACCGATGATGAATCCTTCTAAATAATCAACTTCAATCATACGACATAGGTTCAAATTATTGATTACCTTTTCTTTCTCAGCATTAGAATTTCTAGTTCTGGATGATGATCCCTTATTCGATGTATCTTTATCTCTAGTATTTCTTTCTCTTAATTCAATTTCCTTCACAGGTTCATCTTTTCGTTCCTTCTCCTTCACTTTCGATGGCGTTGCTTTCGCCTTTGCTCTGGATACCGTAGTCTTGACTACTTTTTCTTTCTTCGCTTTTCCCTTCACTGGTTTCACAGGAATCACCACTTTTGGTTCCACATCTGAATAAATTGTTTCTAATTACCTAATATTCTACGGTATAATAATCACGGCTACTGTTAGACTTATTTTCTGGTCAGATCAATCAATACAATGCAGCATACTGTAGCTAATCTTAATGAATCAATATACTCACGTTCATTCGAAGGATCATCATCTCCATATTTATTCATAAGATTCTCGCATCTATCACCAACATCATTCAATTGAAGAGCAGCTGCTGTAGCGAGTACCCATAGATTGTTCTCCATCTGATCATAAATCAATCAATCAATATCAAACGATCGATATCTCGATTGTTCTTTACAAAGTCTACGTGCAATAGATGAATGGGGAAGATGGATGAAATGAATTGAATTATGTGGATAATAAACTCACAGCGTGTATAGTGTGTAGTGGATCAGAGATGGCTATTCCGTCATTCACTGAAATCGCATCTCGTTCGCGTTCCTAAAAATGAAAATACGAAATTAACAATGAATAGAGTTCGAAATAGCTAACGATTTGTTTTTAGTCGTGTTTGTGAAAAAGAGACAATAATTGTCGACGAAGTAGGAATTAGTTGGAGTCAAAAGAGTGATTTTAAGCAGTAATGGATAGGGAATGGTTAGGACATCATAAGATTAATTAAAAGGTAAGAGTACCTCGCTGAGTGAATCGATGTTTTGTCGTAATGCAGATAAGTGATTGTACATTGATATTGATCGTTCATTGTCCACTCTGAAGAATAAGACGAAATAACCACAAATGAATGAAAAGAATGCCATCATAAGAAACAATGAATGGATTGAACTTACTTATCTACTTTCAATCTCATTAATTCTTCTAATCGAGGATCTAATTTCTTTTCATCTTCTTCCTCTTCACTCTCAGATTCAGATGAAGTAGAACAATCATCAGAGTAAACCACTTCCTCATCTTCTTCATCTATTTCGATATCATCGTCTATTTCCATTTTCTCATTACCTTCTTCGTTACCTTCATCATAAGTATATTTCTCTGATGAAGCCATCTAAACAAGATAATAAGATATAATCAATTGATAAGTTGAAAGATGAAGGATAAGATAGCAATGAAATAGAGAAGTAATAGAAATTCGCTTTTGAATGCGCAAATTGCTATTTTATCTCTAGACTCTCTCACCTCGCGTTGTCTCTCGCTTACCATATATAGTTGTGTATCCCAGGGGAATTCAATGGGTCACATTCATGACTGTTTCTTCACCTCTGTAAAAAATTATTGTTTTATTCATTTATTTAATTTTTGCTATTCAATTCATATTCAGTATATGAAAATGCTGCTTAGATATTTAAAATTCAGTTACAATGATATATGTTTATGTAAAAATCGTACCAGTTATCTGATTTTTTTTTAAATTGCGAGATAATAATAATAATAATTTATGCATTACAAGGATAAATTATAATAGCGAATAATTGATATCGTAAGAATTACATAAAATACGATGCCACAACTTAGGTAGCAAAGAAATAACAATTAATTATTACATTTCGAGTAACGACAAATTTATACATTTCCGGAAAGATTTAACTGAGGGGCAGATAATAGAATTATTACTAAGTTTATTCCAATTACTAACAACACGATTTGATATGAAGTTCGAGAAGCGAGTAGATTTAGCATTGTGTTTACGATATTGGAATGCGTGTCTGCGGGAAGATCTAGTATTTATAGAGGGAATAAAGAAAGAAGGATTGTCAAGATCAATAAGTCCATGTGTAGCTTTATAGGTAAAACAAAGATCAGATAGTTTGCGGCGCGATTCAAGAGGCTCTAGTTTGAGTAATGATAATCTATCAGGATATGAAGCATACGGTAGCTTGCATTTGTAGAAAACGCGACGAGTGTAAGTCCTTTGTACGTTTTCAATGAGCTTTATTAGATGATCTTCATGAGGTGACCACAGTTCAGACGCGTATTCAAGAATAGGTCTTACATAAGTGATGAAAAGACGTGAATAAAGCTTGAGATAAGAGGTGTGAAAAATGCGATAAATATATGCACATCTGGAATTTGCTCTGGCTACAATAGATTGGATATGAGATGAGAAAGATAGTCGATTATCGTATGATATACCTATGAGATACATCTGAAAATTTTTTTAATAAAACAACTATAAAACATATAAGTTTACTTTTGAAATGTTTTACAGTGTACTGATCCTTCACTGTCTTATTGAACTTTAAAATAATCTTTAAAAATAAGATTCATTGAAAATAAAATCTTTTGAATGTTTTTTAAAATATACTATTAGATGATCGTACCAATTTATCAATTGGTTATTACTTTATTGATTACTTATTACTACTATTACTACTACTACTATTGGAGTAGATATATTCACATTCTCACACTTATTAGTCAATAAAAGTACATTATTTCACCATCTTCTTCTACTATTTACTGTATTTCACTCATTTCGTATAGTTAATATATTATTTTCAATCGATAAAGCTTTATAAGCTAATTCCCAGATGTTTAATTGGAAACGGATTTTTTGAAGGATACAGTAGTATGATCCTGAATATGATTTATCTACAGAATACACCACTAAGTTGAAGATGATAAACACAGTCGAAAAACAAGATGACTTCCATGAATATTCTCACGATTGTTTTGCCCATCATGCCTAGATGTACTTTAACCAATCAACAATAATTCATGAGATTACGGTAGATCACTATAGTAATATCGTTTAATCACAAATTATTTTGTATTTGCATATCAAAATTGATCGAAGCTTTATACTTGTCCAGAGTACGCAGTAATAGAAGTAACTTGGCTTCTTTGTATGTAGCAGCTATATTTTTTATCGAAAACGTTTTAAACGTATTTCAAAATTTTGTTCAAGAAGCTGATTGGAAAAGGAGGAAAATTCAAAAATGGACAAAACAAGAACTCATTTGATAACAAACGAAATGGTATCTATGGCTTCACGAATTCGGAAACCAAACGAAAACATGTTTTGTTATCGTAATTAAAAGTGGAATTAACAGGATATGGGAGGTGACACTGTTCCTTTGATCTCCTACACGAAATCCAACTGGTCGAGTTTCAATAATAAGTTTCAGACCGATGGTTTTCTAACCAATTAAAATTTGGCCTTATATTTTGAAGACAAAAGGTTAGAGACATCAAAGTTAATCTTTGATCTTTTGATGTTACCGTAATATTGATCTTTGATCTTTCTATAGATGGAGTAGTGAATAATTTTCCCAGGACCCTTCCAATTCTCTCATAGTTAGTTATCACAATTCACAGTATTCCTATCATCCAATAAACTCCGCCTCCTTCTAATATTCATTCATTCATTCAATATAACTATAGTCAGTCCATTCATCTCTATGACTTACTTTCTTTATATGAAACCTATTCCATTATTGTATTAGATTTTTCGTAATCATCCGAAATATACGAATAATATAATTACAGAATGAGTAACAATACTTCAATCTCGAGATATACTAACTTCTGTGTCTCTGATGAGAATGATCTTCGATTATATGGATCAACGATTGAATCATATTTGTATTTATACATCTATCCAGTTATTTCACTCTGTGGTTAGTTATTATATTAAGAATTTTACTATTCAATAGGAATTCTATGAGAATTCATTGATATCACTGTAATAAAGTATTTATCGATTCATTCAAAACATCTAGATTACTGTATGTTGACACAGTATCCTAATCTCTTTATCATTCAGCTATCATCGGTAATTCATTAAACCTAATTGAACTGATTAATAGAAGATCTGACATGAGAAGGTACGTTAATGTAGTAGATCAATATCGATTGAATATTTCAGACCAGCTCGACTCTTGGCTTCAATGGCTTTATGTGATATCGTCTTCTTCATTCTTCTATTCCCTCTTCTATTATCCAATATAACAGTTCTCGCTCATAATTTCACTTTCCGTAAATTGTTCTACTCGATCAAGGTAATAATTATTTCATTTTTATAATATAAAAGATATCAAAATCAACTTATCAGCATAAGAACAATAGTTTCAGCCTCATTTAACAGCTTTCGTTAATTGGATTTCAACCTTCAACATATGGTTCGATATTGAATTATATTCAATGAATACTAATCAATAATGTATAGGTTGGTTGAATGGATGTCATGGGAGAGATTCTATGTTGTTATCAATCCAATGTCTACTATCAATCGAACAAAACAATTGAAGCTATCTTTTGTACTCTGTAAGTCTAATTTCTCTATATTATAATAGTAAAATAAAAAAATAACACGGTAAAATGATAGTTTCATAAAAATTTTTGATATCTACTGTAGTAAGAGGATATATTTCATAAATATGAAAAATAAAGTGACAATTGAAATGGAGTTAACATTACAATCAATAATGATAATATTATGAAAAGGACTTGGTAGATCAATAACCCAGATTATTTATTCTAAATATGAACATGACATTATTTTGATTTTTCCTCATTTCTTATATATACAAGTTCACAACAAGACCTTCATCTTCTTCTTCTTTAGCTGGTCTTCTAACCATAACTGGAGTCATCACTTTCTATCAACATTTCACTCATGATTGTGATACTAAAACCTTCTGTAATGGAACTCAAATCGCTCAGATTTGTTTGGATATTTCATCTGACAAGTATGACTCTTTCATATTCTCCTGTATTTTTGATCGTACTCTCACAAATTAAGACATAGAAAGTATGTGAGTATGAATGAATCCTTTGATTAGTTACAGTTGGCCATCCAATAGACCGAATGAAAGTCCACAAGAAATGAGAGAATTGATCATATGGTCTCGTTTATTTGATGCTATCTTCGGATTGATTATTCCTATTATTATATTGATAACACTAAATATTCTACTATTGTCTACATTGAGAAGATCTCATAGGAACATCAAGAAAGCCCAGGAAAATGCTAGAAGAGTGAGCACATTTATTTATTTATGTTAATAAATAAATATTGATTTAATTAAGCGTTCCGATCCAAATGGTAGACACAAATCTTCTGATGGAACTCAGCTCATTCGTTGTCATTCAAAAAACGTAAGAATTAATTGATTACTGATCTTTGATCTTTAATCTTTCAGAAGAACAAAGCCTTCTTGAGCATGGAGACCACGATACATAGTATCATAGTTGTATTCACTCTCACTCATGTTAGTTCATCTTCTTCCTTTACAATAAATCAATCAATAAATCGATAATTCAGGTTCCATCATCGGTCATTCTTGCCATTACTTCCAATTCTCCTTCGTTCTTTACTAATTCCAAGAAGAACTATTTCTTGTATGATTCATTGATTGATTATCAATCAATAATATTGATTATTCCAGATATGATACTCGAATCGTTGCAAACTTTCTCGTAATAATTGGAAAGTTCTCTAATATGGTCTTATTCTGTTTGGGATCTCAATCATTCAGATCGAGAGTTATAAGAAGACTTATCCATTATCGTGATAGTGTTAAACATTCACTAAACAGAGAACAATCAACTAAGTAATACTTCATTATATTGATTGATTCGTTGTTTCAGTCAATCAATAATTGTCAATTATAGGCCACATGAATTCAGTTCAGTTCAGACAATTCCGACAAGACACAGTACATTTTCAGTAGTAAAGTAAGTAAATAAATTATAAATGGTCTAATAAAAAATTTCAGTTCTAAACTACCAAACGAAGTCAATTCCGTATGCAAAGACGACGTTTCAATTCGATCAATCACATAATATCTATTAAATAATCTCCTAAACATTTACATTTCATATCTTGTAGTTAATCCAATCTCACATTTCAATTATTTATAATAATTGGCACATGCTTTGAGTAATTATTTTCATTATGGATAATATGCTTTCTTTGTACCATTCACAAATTGAATCATCCCAATTGCGTTCCATACAATATATTCTCATATATCCACTTGCTTTTCTTATCTTCTTATATTCATTTTCATATCTCATATTTCATTATAAAATACTTTCCACATTTCATTCATTGATAATCCTATCTCTTCTTTGATTGTAGATCCAATCTTATGCTATTAAAATCATTTCGCTTTTATAATAAAAGTTTTTGGTAGAATTCATTTTGTTCTATGATTATTTATAAATAAAGCAGTTTCATCTGCAACAGAAGTTATTTAAAATTTAATTTTGCATATTCTCTCCTTTCTAATTATATTTGACATCATTTGATTCATGTCTTTGATAGGTACACTAATTTGAATCTCTCCTCTCTTACAATGCTATCTTGTTTTCTTTGTTTACAAAAGAGTGGTGCCAGGGCGGAAAGTCCGATAAACTACCCTATGTCAAATTTCGAAGTAGTGGAAAAATAGAAAAAACTTTTCTAATCGTTCACTCAAAACATTTATTTTATATACACAATTAATATTGTCAGCACCAATAAGTATATACCATATGAGGAGTAAATAGCGTTTCCCGTCAATAACAAAAAGAATCGATAATCAATATGGAATGGGTTGGTCTTGAACAGACAAATGGAATGGGTTACTGTAATCTACGAGGAATACTGTAATCGATTAGAAGAGTGCGCTAGCCATGTCACAATTGGGCATTGTCACTCGAAGACTATCACGTGTTACCTGAATATTGATTGATTAAATAATGAATTAATCGATAATTGATAAAGATACCGTAGAGACTAGATTCCATGCTTCATCACCACAATTCTTAGTAATAGTTGGATGTGAACATTTAAGATATCCATCCATTGCAATACACATAGAATGAAGATATTCTTCATTCAATGAATTCTACAATAGAATAAAGACGAATAAATCTATTTATTTATACAAATCTATTTACTTGATTCTTCTTTTGTGCTGCATTCATTGCCTTTGTAGCTTCATCTTTACATTTTATATATGATGATTCTCTTTCTACCTATAATAAACATATTTACATTTTATTCTAATAACTAACTAAATTTCAAGAATAAAGCTTATACTTTTTTGAGAAAGAGAGGCACAAAAAGTTGGCTCAAAATATTTTTTGCTCATGCCTTTTCGTTAGTTTTTCTGTGTCCATTAATAATTCATAAGGTATATTTTTCTAAACATTAAAAATGGATTAATATTAAAATATTAATAACCTTAGCGAAGCATGCGGCATGTTTCTCGAAGAGAGGCATACCAATTCCACACATATAACCATACGATGCTGATACTGCATCGATAGATAATGATGAACACTTTATTCCCTCTACACATTCCTATATTATCCATTTATTCATTTATACAGACATTAAATGAAATTATAAATCGATAAGCTAATGTGTTCCTAATGCTTTTAAATCTTTTACATGTAAAGTATTTCAGTATCTCTTCAGATTTGTAAACAGGAAAATACAAAACATTATCAATCATCAAGAAAAATCAATATTATCGATTAATATAATAGTTAGTAAATACCTGGAATTGATGATACATGGAGCATAATTTATGGAATATGGATCCACCATGGAGAGGGAATTGCATTCCCGTGTCATCTTGTAATTGACTTGCGTATTCTAACATCGGCTGAAATAAATGAATGATTTGATGAATTAGTGACCAAAACACCATAAACCACGATAAAATATATTTTCTCGAATATAAATAGTTAATATGTGTCAAATCAACCAAAAATTATTTTATGTTATCCTGGATCTATTAAAATGTGACTGATTGGTGTCCCCAAAGTGGTAAAGTCACAAAATGTATCAAAAATATATTTTTTAAAGTAGGTGAAAATCAGGGCTGTGCGTAAAATCTTTTTCGTAAAATTTTCATAAAACGTAATTTACGACTTTTTTCTCGTAAAATTCGTAAAAATTTCGTAAACAAATTTCGAGACAAAATTAAAAGAACTTTTCCCAAATGTAGTTTGGGATAAAATATATGAAACCCGCGAATGTTCATACATATATCTGACGACCCTCTTACGCAAGGGACAAACGATAAGCAAGAAATTAAAGCAAAAAAGTATGTTTATAAAATAGTATATCCCCGAAGATTGATTTTCCGCCAATTTCTGAAAATAATTTCATAAATTATTAAGTTTTTTCGCATTTTTTTCTCGTTTCGTTAAATTTTTAACTTTCGTAAAATTTTACGAAGTTAAAATTTCACGAAAAAGTCGTAAAATCGTAAAACGTAAATGTACAGCCCTGGTGAAAATGTTTAAAGATATATCGAAAAAAATCACCATTGAAACAATCACTTTGGGTTCTTTCATAAACCCAAAGTGATCCTTTTAGAAAACCCTCCGAAAAGACATCCACAAAAAACAAAAGCTGCGACCACAGTTTCGTAACTGTTATAAAAACAAAGTAAAAATCGTTTTTAACGATATGTTACTTTCCTAATTGATTACGGTAAGTAAAATGATCGTACCTGAAGACAAGTGGACACAATATGTTCGCTATCGTAATCACATTTGATATAGATCTGACTATCATAAGTGAGAACTAATCGACCCAATGAGAGAAAGAGAAGAGATAGAAGAGCTAGTCGTGACTGCATACGATGACTTCTGAAGTTAACACTCAATGGAGGAGGAAGAGGGAGAGGGAGAGGGGAATAAGGAGAGGGAGAGGGAGAGGGAGAGGGGAATAAGGAGAGGGAGGCGACAGAGGGAGAGGGAGGGAGGAGAGATGGGCTACTCGTCTTCCTGTCACTGACTTTGTTAGGCCCCGACGAGGAATCAGAGAAGAAGAATCAGTCTAACGAAGGAAGAAGTGGAAGGAGAAGAACGGATTGAGAGAGAGGGGAAGGAGAGGGAGAGGGAGGGAGAGAGGAGAAAGGAGAGGGAGGAATAAGTTGATAGATAGAGAGAATTATATGAAGAGAGAAGGTAAAAGGGTAGGAAATGCAATTGAGAAGATAACTGAAGGAAGAAGGATGAAGGAGAAGCCGAAGGAGAGAGAGGAGGAGGAAGGGGGAGAGGAGAGATGGGAGAGGGAGAGGGATGGAGGGCTATAAAGAGATGATGAGTAGTTGAATGAGAAAATGGAATAGACGAGGTACTAAAGGATTGGATCACAGAAGGGATGAAGATGAGTAAGGGTGGGGAGGGAGAGGGGGAGGAGGAGTAAGGGAGAGAGGAGGTCGAGTTTCCATGTCTTGAGAGGATGGAATGTCTAATGACTCTGATTAAGAGAGAGTAATATGATAGTGTTAGTTAGTAGAGTAATCTATGTCAACAATTGTATTTGAATGATTAGAAGAATACAATGGAAATGAAGGATTTGAAGTTCTTCTTCATTTGAAGTCTTTCAATTATGTTTCACGATGAATAGGTAACAAGAGAAGGTTCATATCATATTAGTATAATACTACGAAAAGTGATTGAAAGCAACTAAACAGTTTGATAATTGATCATAAATTGATATGGTAGAGTAGAAATGTATTGTCTTTCGTGGACAAAGACAGAAAGAGACTAACTGGGCGGTCCTTAATGCTCGCTTCAAAAGTTATGAAAATAAAAGAAAAGGGAGAAAACTCTCCTCATTTCACACACTTTTTCTTTTCTTTTCGCCGTTTTTGAATATCAGACAAAATAATAAACTAGAAGAATCTGAATAAGACAATTGACTTGTATTCTCTTCTCTTTTATTCTTTCCACTTCTTTTCACTTGAAGGCACTATTTAAGAAGAAAGAGAACAAAAACGATTGCTTCTCTTTCTATTCATATAGATATAGAAGAAGAAGAAGAAGAAGTAATTGAAATAGAATGAAATGAGATGTGAAGGATACTAGGACTCTCTATGTCTTACTTCTCAACTTTATTCTATGATCTCTCCCTCCTTCTCCCTCTCCCTCTCCCTCTCTCTCCCTCTCTCCCTCTCCCCCTCTCTCCCTCTCTCCCTCTCTCTCCCTCTCTCTCCCTCTCCCTCCCTCTCCCTCTCTCCCTCTCCCTCCTGGATCTCTCCCTCTTCATCCATGTTAGTGACAGATATAGACTCATTCTGGATGGAATAAACTCGATTAGTTACTCTTCTTTTCATCTATAGATAGTACTCTTTATTACTCATTAAATGATGATTATAATGAAATGAATGAAGGGATGAATGGATACAAAGAGAAACAAAGGGCAAAATGAAATTACAACTGAAAAAGTGACTTCAAAAGTGTTGGATGCAACACAAAAAGTGATAAATATAACATATGATAGGTCTTGTGTGATACATTGGGGATGGTGATGGTTTAATACTTTTCTTCTCTAGCAGGATATATTGAATTGAATATGAACTTCATCTATGAAATACTTTTCTTCTTTCTTTCTCTACTCTTCGATGTCGTCTTCTTCTTCTTCGTCTCTTCATTCCCAACTACTTTCTTCTTCTTCGATGATGATCTTCTTCTTAATTAAATTATTATTATTATTATTATCATAAAATGGGCGGAGTCTATCTACAGTATCTCTTACCTTCCACTCTTCTTACTTGATTTATCATCTTCGTCACCCTGTAAAATAATGCTTATTTTTTTATAAAGATTTGAATAGTGGGATAAGGTAATAGTTACTTTATATTTCTGCTATTTTTCTATTACAGATATGAAGAAACATAAAATCTGTTTATCTTACACTGACTTTTCAGTTTTCGAGCAAATCTTCTTAGAACAAAACGAAACCACAACCGACATGATACGATCACAATCACTGACAACATCTACTAAACCTGTAGAATAGATTCGATAGCCTTAATGGATATACTTGTATTCTCATCAGATTTGGCCAATTCAAGTAGACGTTCAATACGTTGATTCTGAATGGGGAATGAGTGCAATGGACAATGGGAAGGAAGTGAGAGAAATACATACAAGGAATGAATACGACAATATGGTATCGATCAATCATTTTATCTTTATAGTGGAATATGATCATTGATATATCCAAAGCAGATACGAAATAAGTCAACTAGTACAGAAAACACAATTATTATTGTTTTAGTGAGAAGAGAAGCCTTTGTTTCCGCTCTCTTCACTTCTCTCACTTTTCTTTCTTTTCTGTTTGATGTGGAGACCTTTGAAAATTACTACGATGACTTTCAAATATTTCTTTATTCATTATTAGTCTTAAAGTAGTTCTAACCGTTTTACTTCCATTACTTTCTTTGGTTGTTTTAGTTGTCAGTGGAGCAGAAGATCTCGATGTTCTTTCACTTCGACTCTATACGAGATATATTAGAGATGCTTGAATGATCATATGAGTGAAGTGTTTAGATTAGAAATGAATAATTTATGAAATATACCTTTTGTGATCCCCAAACAGTTACATAGAGATTGCTGTTGTGTAGATAATCAACTAGCTGAAATTTAATAACTGTAGTTCATTTATATGATTAAAAAATTGACCAGGATTTCATGATCATTATCGGTAGAATAGTTTTGAATATTATATTTTTGGCGATCAAAGCTTTGTCTACATTGAGATTAGATCATCTATTGTATTATCTATTGAACATGAAACATAATCAAACCCCCATATCTATTGTAATCTTGAAAGTATTGAAATAAATGAATAATCTACCTTATCCGTAACAGGTCTATACACATATGTATTCTCATTAGAATATACAGGATTAGATCCTGATATTGTCTTCGTTGTCACTTCTTTCTCTCCGAAAAATCGATATTTACAACATGTCTAGAAATTATTGATTTAAAAAATAGAATATGCTAGAAATGATCACTTTATTGATTCGTTTAGGAAGACCAATAGCTGATAAAATCTTCACTTTGAATGCAAAATTCTTCCCGATCTGAAAACTGTTTTTATATAATGTACAAACGTTAAATTGCATACAGTACAGCAGAATCCCCTAGTGAAAATGGGCGCCCCGGGTGACCCGGGGAGCCCATGAAGCCCCTCGATTTTTTACGCTTTGAATAATGAATATCAGCCTTTCAAATTGTTTGCGTTGTTTTACTCCAGAGTTGACGGAATTTATCAAAGAAATTTTGGAATTTTTAAATGCTTGTCAACTGAATTGTGCTAAGAAAAAGAAATGCTGGAAAGATTTCACTTTGCGATAGAATTTGCCGAGCGTGCGCGAGTTATGCAAAATTTTCGCGCGGCATTTGCCAAAAATTAATAAAATTATAATTTTCAATATTTTTTCTCAGGCTACGTAATTTATAAAATTCCAAAATTTCTTTGATAAATTCCGTCAACTCTGGAGTAAAACAACGCAAACAATTTGAAAGGCTGATATTCATTATTCAAAGCGTAAAAAATCGAGGGGCCTCATGGGCTCCCCGGGTCACCCGGGGCGCCCATTTTCACTAGGGGATTCTGCTGTACTGTATTTTCGTTGTTAATTGAAGATTAACTTTTTTTTATAAATAAAATAATATATTTATCTTCTCTATACGGATCAAAAATCATAAACTTTAACTATTAAAATCTTACGGTATCTCACATTTATTCAGTACCCATCATTATGATGATTAAAGATCAAAGATCAAAGATGAACTAACCAATTCCTTTGGTTCTTCCACAAATGATCCTCTAATCTCTTTACCAGATACAGAACATGGGGCTAATGATACATTCAATTGACCCATTTCATTTCCAGAGAAATCAACAATAGGAAAGGCCTTAATTTATCCAATTATCGATTTATTAGACAATATGATAACAATACTTCTTCACTATCGATTAGGAATGATAGAGATTGTAAGAATACAACAGCCGAACCAATAAATACATCGGAATCTGGTGGCTCATAGAATGGATCACGCTCCTGTAACAATCGATCGATACATTTATTAATAAATTAAATTAAATAATCTAAAACTAAACCTTAGGTAGATTCCATTGTGTATCTCCATCCATTTTATTCTCAAACATCTCTTGCATTCCATAATATCTACTCATAAATCGATTCTTTTCCCATAAGAAATGAGTATCGTCCGTTTGATTCAAAACTTTGATCCATACCTAAAAATATTAATATTATTATTTTAATAAGTATATAAATAATAAAAACCTCAGTGAGTCCTTTCTCCAATCCTCTTGCTTCAGGAGAAACTAAAACTATTTCGAAAGTGACATTTCTTCCCAATTCTTTAGCCATCCCATTAGCTCGATGTACAAGAGGCATAAGTGCTATTAATTCATCTTCCAAGATCATTTGTTCTAAATTAATGTCATTTTTATAAGGATGTATTATTATTATTTAAATAAATTTGTAAATCAATAATACCTTTACTCTTAGCTCCACTTCCTTGTCTTTCTATTCCTAAACCAGAATTCTGTGCTATTTCATGTTGAGCCTTCTCATATGTTATCTCTTTATCTACTCCTTTCTTCAATGGATTAGCAAATACATACAAATGATTTCCTCCGAATAATACTCTGAAATAGATAAATATAAATATTATGTTATATGCAAAATAAACATTTTATTCAAAGAGAATGGAATTTGCCACTGGATCTTCGTTACTATTTTGATTGTTTATTTTTTTTATTTTTAAGGAATAACATAAAATAATCAAAAAACTTCTTTTCGCATGGAATCATCAGATTTTAAATTAAACTTAGTAGATTCAAACCGATCATTTTGTTGTAATTCAGTAGTTCCTTTAATTTCTTTTCCATTAATCAATAATGTTGATCCATTCAAGGATTCAATCGTAATCTTCTTATTTCCACTATTATGTATTACTGCATGTTGTGGTTGTATACTTATTCCATTCAAGATTATCGACGGTACTGGTTGAGCTGATTTATTACCTAGATAGAAGACAATCAATAAATGATCAGATTACGGTAGGAATGATCATACCTACAGTAACCTCTCCTTCAGGAATAAAATGAAGTACTACATCAGTTAGGGCTGAGTCTTCATTCAAATTCCATAAATGAGGAATTGAATTTCTCTTCTTTATCAAAGCAGCATCATGACCTTCTGATGATGTATGCTACAAGAGAATCATGCCATTAATCGATATCAGCAACTTCATTTACGGAAAGGGCTGTCTTTTTTCGTTTTCTGAGTTTTATTTTTTTTCGGTCGTTTTAGTTTTTCGTTTCTTGGAACCGAACAATCAAAAAAATGAAAAAAAAAATTGAAAAAGTATCTTAACAACATTTTTTATTTGTTGACTATGAATCATCATTTCATAATGCATAACTTTTTCGAGTTTTGTTTTTTTTTTTGTTGGTTTTTGTGGTTTTCTGGATTTAGGAAACGCGTTTTATAAAATAAATACCTTAGACGCCTCTTCCTCTAACTTTTGCTGCCATGTCTTCTGTAGATTCTCCATCTCCTTTTGATTCTCTGCCAACTGTCGCTTCAACGCCTCCAGTTCTTCCTAAACCATTATATCTCTCACTTACCGTATCCATGATACCCATACAGTATCCCTCCTATATTCCTACCGTACTCCTACCATACTTACAGTATCCCTCCTATATTCCTACCGTACTCCTACCATACTTACAGTATCCCTCCTATATTCCTACCGTACTTACAGTAGAACCACTATGTCCTCCACCTCCTATCTGCTGTTGTAATCTCATATTCTCTTCTTTCAATTCTCGTATCATTCTTTCAGTCGCCGATTCATTAACCACTGCCTTCGTTTTTATTGATTTCGCTCTGTCGGCGAATCTGTAATTAGAGGTATTCATAACCATTTAGTTCTACCTCTCTCTCCCTCTCTCTCAATCTCCCTCTCCTTCTCTCCCTCTCCTTCTCTCCCTCTCCTTCTCTCCCTCTCTTATGACCTGAGTGTTGAGAGTGTCTCATCATAGTTGTCATCAGCTGGAGAAAGTGCGGCGATCTGTAGATAGTAAAGGGAGGTGTGATGATAGATGAGGACATGAAGAGATAGAGACTAACCATGATTGTTTTACTATTACCTCCCAATGCATTCTTCAATAGACATGTCAATGCTGAATCTCGATATGGAACCTAGAATTAATTAACTAATTAATCAATAAATTAATGATTTTTGGAATCACTCAATAATAGTATACCTTGCTTATAAAATTAAAAAATGATATATGATAAACCTGATTTGATCCTTTCTTTCCTTTAGTAGTTTGTTGATCATGAAGTGCTTTGATAACTCTACCAAGAGTAGTCAATGATTGATTGATTACTATTCCTTCTTTCATTCGATCTCCTTCTGTCTCTGCTTTACCTTGTCGCTCACTCAAAATACAATTAATAGAAATACTGTATACATAAACCTTAATTGATCCACTTTTCCCATTCACAGAAACACAAATCTATTGATGAAAAACATTTCTATCACCAAAATGATTCTTAATCCTCCCTCATTAAAGTGAAACCCCCGAGCAAATTGGAAACTCTCCGCTCTGGCAATGCTCTCTCGCTTTCATTGTCTACGAGAGAGAGAGAGAGAGAGAGAGAGAGTATTGCCAATGTGGAGAGTAGGATCAGATCGGAGTGTGTCTTGAAAAACGTAATCCTAATGATTCATTCCATATCCCATTTATCTATCGTACCTCAAAGTTTCTTGTTGCAGTGAAAGTTTCAGAAACATAGTGAACGTTTTTGAAGCATTCTGAAAGTTTCACAACGCTTCAATACCATTTTTTAGCTCAATTCGAGTGTTTGTTTCTATTTTTCTCATGTTTTCTTTATATATGAGTCATTACCAACATATTATGTTCAATATATAAAAAATATTAACACTAATAACATGATATATGAATTTCCTATGAGCAAGTAAAAGCTCAGTTCACGATAAGTCATACTACCGCCTGCTGAGCAATTCTGATTCACGGTTCCGGCTCATGAGATTAGGAGTGAGCAGGGCGGGCAAACTTTGTTTTATTCTTTTATTGTATTGTTCTACGTGAAGTTGCTTTTGCTGTGCACATATTATCTTTCAACTGTTCGAATACTCAATACACCAAATATCGATTGGTGAAACGGAATATTTATTGATCAATCGATAAACACAACAATCTCGGGGAGAAATATGAACGGAAATCCAAGGTATGCACAAAAATGAATCACTAAACAAGTGAGGATTACGCTAGAGTCCAAATAAAATTGAGTCTCAAAGCAAGGGAATGTGGGTGATTACGGTAGGTATAAGACTAGGTCTTCCTCACGACCGATACCATACTGTGTTTCATCTTATGACGAGTATCTTCATCAAGATCAGAATCAACATATGGAGATGGTGAACGATGCGATGAGTCCTTCTTTCTTCTATCATCATCAGAACCAGATACCGGTTCCTGAATGAATTATTGATTGAATTAAGGGTATGGTACATCCGCAAACTTTCAATATACACTACTTAACATTATAATATTAAATCGACAGAAAATATGAGAGAATCAATTACGATACCTCCTTGATCTTTCTATCAGCTCCTCCCTTCTTCCTTTCATCTCTTCTATCATCACGATTCGATGGACCCGAATGATCCTAAAATCGACAATTCATCATTCACAATTCATGTAACAAAAATTCGAAGTCATATTGTTGACTTTAGTCAATATTCATAGTATAAAGATACAAACCGCCGATCGTACGACTTCAAAGAAGATTGTCGCATGACGAGACGAAGGAGTAGTTCAGAACTGTAATATAAAATCACTCATTAGGCAATGTAGTACGAAGAACCCGATTATTTAATCATGTCCACCTTTTTAATCGTCCTCCCCATATCAACTACCATAGTGCAACCAATATCTTACCCGATAATTTGCCCACATCTATACAATTTCTAGATGGACTGAATGAATAAATAAATACGGCGAATATATATTGATGAATAGGCTGTTCGTGATGTAAAACAGTGAGCATTGCACAATGTACTGATGTAGGTCTGGACAAGTGAAAAAGCGGAAATAAAAAGAAAACTACGTGTACTCACCGAGCTTTGCTGCAGTCTGCATAGACGATGAAGCAAGACGCTGAGTTATATCCCTAAATGGAAAATAATAAGTAAATCAATGATGAAAGGACTCACCAGATTAGATTCAGCTGCCCCGAGGCGAGAAGTGTGGATTGGAGTTGAAAGACGACATCAGCGAACGATTCCTGGACGAACGCAACTATTGAATTTTAACCGCGTCTTTTTAATGAATACGAGTGAAATCATAAGCGATGAAGACAAGAGATGCGAACAGGTGAAAGATATTATGTATGTGCACAGCAAAAGCAACTTCACGTAGAACAATACAATAAAAGAATAAAACAAAGTTTGCCCGCCCTGCTCACTCCTAATCTCATGAGCCGGAACCGTGAATCAGAATTGCTCAGCACACGGTAGTATAACTTATCGTGAACTGAGCTTTCACTTGCTCCCACGAAATTCATATATCATGTTATTAGTGTTAATATTTTTTATATATTGAACATAATGTGTTGGAAATGACTCATATATAAAGAAAACATGAGAAAAATAGAAACAAACACTCGAATTGAGCTAAAAAAATAGTATTGAAGCGTTGTGAAACTTTCAGAACGCTTCAAAAACGTTCACTATGTTTCTGAAACTTTCACTGCAACAAGAAACTTTGAGGTACGATACCTTCCAGCCAAATCAACTAGATTGATCTCTGATGTCTTTGTTGTTGTTCCTCCTCCATTCTTCTTTGATTTCTGTGTAAATCGAATCTTGACGATAGTATGAGCTCTGAAAGAGAATCCCTGATATCGATTGATTGACTACAGTATTCCATGATAGACTACAGTATGATGTGATTGTGTTATGGTTAGTCCCTTGTAGTTCATTGTCATCTTCATTCTATCATCATTTTATTCTCATTTCTGACACCTTCTTATCATTAACGAGCTTTTCTCACTGTCTCCCCTTATCAGTAGGACCCCTCCCTCTACCTCTCTACCTCTCCTTCTGCCTCTCCCTCTCCCTCTCCCTCTCCCTCTCCCTCTCCACTCCTTCATCATTCCTTCCATATATAGAGGGAGAGGAATGAAATACGAATATATTTACGAGTATTCATCAAATGGCAATTTCCTCCAATGATTGTTGAAAGGACGATAGATTTATGATTGATTGAGCTATTAGAAGAAGAAGAATGAAGACTAAAGCTTATCATAAAGGACACATTCTTGATAACAGCGTACTCACAAGTATGAACGGACTCATAAAATACATTCTTTGTTTATCGATTTGTAATCATTGATCTTTGATCTCTATACATTTGTTGAAGCTGTTTGAATAATGGTCAATAGATTCTATGGTATGATGTAGTTCTAAGTTAAGAATAGTGATAAAGTAGTTGATGTATTGACTACTTAATGATACAGTAAGATATCTAAGATAGAATAGAAATAGAGAAATGAAGAGACATTTGTTACACTGTCGTTAACTACAAAAGTACATCTAAGGAGTACTTTTGTCTTATTTTTGAATGAATAAATATAATAAATTTAAATATTCAATAAAAGTAATGAATACCGACTACTAGTAGCATTCATTGAAGTGGCAGCGATTGTTCGATTCTTTGTCCCTTCATTGATCTTTGATTCTATCTCTTTATATGAACTCACTGGAGCTGATGATAATCCTTCCACTATAATTATTAAATGATTCATTCGTTGATTATCGATTGATTGATCTACCTACCATAGAATCCAGTCTTAGGATGTTCTCTGATCTTTAGTCCTCCTTTTGGAGGAGTTTTGGTTGTTAGTAAATCTCGAATCTTTTCACAATAAATCTCGAACATTGACACGAAAACCTGAGAATATTGATTATTCATAGATATTATTGATTGATTCTCACTTCATAATCAGTTTCATCTCCTTTCTTCTCTACTATTCTATTGAAGAGTTCCTCACAAACTATCGGAATTATTCCTGAATCAATCAATATTTTAGACTTTCTTGTACTTCCTCCTCCCACTCATTCTCCCCCTCTCCCCTTCTCTCCCTCTCCCTCTCCCTCTCCCTCTCCCTCTCCCTCTCCCTCTCCCTCTCCCTCTCCCTCTCCCTCTCCCTCTCCCTCTCCCTCTCCCTCTCCCTCTCCCTCTCCCTCTCCCTCTCCCTCTCCCTCTCCCTCTCCCTCTCCCTCTCCCTCTCCCTCTCCCTCTCCCTCTCCCTCTCCCTCTCCCTCTCCCTCTCCCCCTCTCCCTCTCCCTCTCCCTCTCCCTCTCCCTCTCCCTCTCCCTCTCCCTCTCCCTCTCCCTCTCCCTCTCCCTCTCCCTCTCCCTCTCCCTCTCCCTCTCCCTCTCCCTCTCCCTCTCCCTCTCCCTCTCCATCTATAGTCTACACATTCACTTTGTTGCTAAGGCTAACGAAAGACAGGAAATGCGCATATATTTAAAAGAAAAAAATGTTTCTTTTTACATATACGAATTGATTACAGTAAAGATCAAAGATCAAAGATCATTCATACCTTTATTGGTCTTAGTTCCAACCATAGAATAACTTTTCCCACTTCCAGTTTGTCCATAAGCAAATAATGAACAATTATATCCACCCCATGCATTATCCAAAACTCCTTTGCCTAGATCATTGAATACTTTCCTCTGAAATATTAAAGATCAAAGATCAAAGACCAAAGATCAATCCAAACCTGATCAGCATATTTTCCATCAGCCGGAGAATAATATCCATTAGATTCTTCTTTGTATCCATCATGTGACCAATAAGAATAATCAAATGTAAACACTTTTGGATCTTCATTTGGTTTATTTGGATCTCTGAACATTATTGATTGATTGGTAATTGATCTACTCTATTTATATAAATATAATATATTATTCTGTATTCCATATATTATGATCGTCGATAGTCATTAAGATGAAGTTTATAGTCCAATCTAACTACTCTTTTATATCTAACAATCCCTCCACCCCCTTTCTATTCCTCCTTCAGTCCTCTTGTCCACCTTCTCAACTCGTTTTCTTCTTTTCTTCATTCATTTAATCATTTCAACTACCGTAATCTCTTCTTCTTTTCTCTATCTTATGTACACTAACACAGATTCGATCCCCACTGTGTAAGTTTTCTATCTCTCCCTCCCTCTCCCTCTCTCCTCCCTCTCCCTCTCCCTCTCTCCTTCTCCCTCTCCCTCTCCTTTTCATCCCTATCTCTCCCTCTCCATCTTATTCCTCTCTAAGGTCTGCTACAGTAATCCACTGATCACTTAAAGTAGTTTCAGTTCTATCTCATAAAACACTAAGAATAACATTCACTTTTACATTTCATCGAATCTTATCAACTACTTCATATAAACACAACGAATCATTCTATCAATATATTGATCTCTAATCAATCAATAATATACAGTATACCTTATGGCAGTCCTCTTTCCATCAGGCATATCAATAACCAATTGACATTTCTTCTGTTTCTCTCGATCATTGAAAGGACGAACACGAACTGCCACTACTACATTGTCACTACCCATTTAGAAGAGGAAGGAAGAGAAAGGAAGAGGAAGGAAGAGGAAGGAAGAGGAAGGAAGAGGATGGAAGAGGAGAGAAGAGGAGAAGGAAGAGGTTGGAAGAGTAGGTGGAAGAGGAGATCGAAGAGAAGAGGATAGAAGAAGAAAGGAAGAATCAATCCCTGTTGCCATGTTAGCCATTCTCTACGTGAAAAGCATCCAAAAAGGTAGAGGGAGAGGTCCAGAAGAGGGAGAGGGAGAGGGAGAGATTCAGAAGAGGGAGAGGGAAAGATTCAGAAGAGGTAGAGGGAGAGGGAGAGGGAGAGGGAGAAGGACCCTTAGATACAGTTGAATGATTCTTCTCATATGTAGTACTATAGATGAAAGAGATGATAGAGTCTCTCAGTTGTATAATATACATATCTCATCTCTTATCATGAATTGATCAAATGTTATCACTGAAGACACACCTTCTATTCCTTCATCTCGGCAAGTCTTTCATCATCTACTGGACCTCTTAAATATCTCCCTCTACCTCTCCCTCTACCTCTATCTCTCCTTCTTGACGTCTCTTCATAATGTCATTGTCTCTAATCATGATCATTTCACATTCGTTTATTCATCTTCTTATTCTTCATAGTCGGTCTTCCCTCTTCTTCTTCTTCTACTACTTCATTTTATGTCTTCTTCTTCTCTTTAATTGTTTCTTCTTCTTCTTTCATACGGTAACTTTAATCTTCTTTCCTATCGAAACATCTGCTTACACTAATTGAACAGATCCCCTTCTGTGTGGGAGAAGAAGAAGGAGAGGGAGAGGGAGAGGGAGAGGGAGAGGGAGAGACTACCCCTTAGGGACCCCTAGAGAGTTACCGTAATCCCCCTATCCATTACTATGATGAGTACAGATTCTTATCGGAGTATACGGTAGGTTAATATATATTGATTGATTGATCTCGGTCAAAGATGAAAGATGAAGATGTGGAGCATGTTATCGTTGTAAAATGGTTGAGAGTTATTCATTCATTCCTACCTTGATCTATATATACACGACTATTATATATAAGATAGATAGAGTAATTTATTATTCTCTATGAAGAAATGAACACAATGAATATCAACAATACTTCTTCATTTATTTAATTTATTACTTTATTTATGCAAACGTTTTAGATAATTTAAAGAATTATTTCATTGAAACGCATTAAGTCAATAAAATAAGTAGATATACAGATACCCTTAAAGGTAAACCCAAACTAATTTTGATCTCCTCTTTGGTAATACTTTCTCGTAGACAAAGAAGGGAAGAGAGTGTGGACATAACGGAGAGTTTCAAATTAATATGTATGATGAAGGATATATTCATACTACGACCATACCTCCTCAGACATCATTTCTTCATAAAGACTTTCATTCTATTACTTATTCTTCATTTCATTTCTTCATCTTTATCCTTTCATGATGATAAATATATTTATTTATTTATATTTATTTAGTTAATACATATATGATATATAATTGATTGAAAGGATTATCACACATTTCATTGATTAGAAGATTACCATACACATATAGGTAATCGTATTGAATACAATGAATGAAGATCTGACAGATATCCCATAGGTATGGAACATCTCAATCCATCAATACACCTTGTCACTATATTTGTCTTCTACCTCTCCTTATTCTCTCCCTCTCCCTCTCCCTCTCCCTCTCCCTCTCCCTCTCCCTCTCCCTCTCCCTCTCCTCTCCCTCTCCCTCTCCCTCTCCCTCTCCCTCTCCCTCTCCCTCTCCCTCTCCCTCTCCCTCTCCCTCTCCCTCTCCCTCTCCCTCTCCCTCTCCCTCTCCCTCTCCCTCTCCCTCTCCCTCTCCCTCTCCCTCTCCCTCTCCCTCTCCCTCTCCCTCTCCCTCTCCCTCTCCCTCTCCCTCTCCCTCTCCCTCTCCCTCTCCCTCTCCCTCTCAGATCTCCTCTCTCATCTTCTCCTTCTCATCTTTACAACCCCGTCGGCAAGTTTTCATCAAGACTCCTTCACTCCAGATGACTACTGGGTTCACTATCTCTCCCTCTTCCTCTTGTGAAGGAGAGGGAGAGAGGGAGAGGGAGAGGGAGAGAGAGAGGGAGAGGAAGATATACGGTGAATGTATTGATATATGTTGTATAGTCGGAAGTGATGAACATCTGAATGTGTGGTCTTCCTCTTCTTCTTCTTTCGGTCTCTTTTCATTCAATGATATATGGACTAAACATGAAAGATTCAATGATTTACTAGATTATACACCTTTTATCTCTGACTACTTCCGTCATGTAAAAGGTAAAGGTACAACCCGCTATTCAAGGCATACGAAGTACTGCGGTAGATCAATAATCCAGTGATAGTTTCGTCATGTACATCTTCTATTATTCATTTCTATAATTATATAATTGAGTAATCAATCTGTAGATATCTGTATATGAAATGATAAGTATATTGTGTATGTATTGTTCATTTTCTCTGATATCTCTCTATTGATTGTCAATATAATGTTGATCCCTTGATTCATTCATCCATTGTACTCATAATTCATTCATTCATTCACATAGTATAAACAAAGTACATGTCCTTTAGAATAAGAAGAGATAAGAGAATAAAGGATAAGAAGAAGAAGAAGAAGAAGAGGATGAATATGGGAATGAAATGGGATTGGGAATGATAGAAGATAGACAATCATATTGGATTATGACACATTTGAATGGAGTTTGAATGAGTTCATCAGAGAATAGTCAAAATGAATGTATAAAGATAAAGACAAATGAATATTGTCCGTCACACAGAGAAAAAGTGTTGAATATAATACTTCAAAGGTCTTATGGATAACACTTTTTTCTCTGTGTGGTATAACTCTATAAGATAAAGTTTCATTGAGGAAAAAAAGATATAAATTAGGTATTATCTACGGAATAATATAAAAATCTGCTAATCAAACTTCGAAAAGAGAATGATTATTGATTACTTGACTTCGTATTGAATGAAATCTTCAACCACTTCATTCAATGTGTTGATGAAATGAATTATTGATTGATTGAGAAGAAGAAGATAGAGAGAACACTTTTATGATCAAGTAGTAACAACGATGTTACGCATATGGAGCAGATGTTAGAGAGGGAGAGAAAGGGAGAATGAGAGAAAGGGAGAGGGAGAGGGAGAGAAAGGGAGAGGGAGAGAGATCACAATTAAGAGAGAGAGAGGCTACCATTTTGTATTGTTATATCTATCTAATCTTCCCACTATGCGTATCAATAGCAGATATCCATAGTCTGTCTCTCCCTCTAGGATCCCCCTCCCTCTCCCTCTCTCTCTCCCTTTCCATTCCCCTCTCCCTCTCCTTATTCTCTCCCTCTCCCTTCTCTCCCTCTCCCTTTTCATCATCGTCTACACCTGGATGACAATAGTCTATTCAACGGAGTGATTTACTACATTGGTATGAATAAGAATAGATTAACTCTAATCAGTGTATTACGTATCATACGAGAAGAAGAAGGAGGAGAGGAAGAAGGGAGAGGGAGAGGGAGAAGGAGGGGAGGGGGGAATAAGGAATACGATAGAAATATAGATGAAGTCCACAATATTTTATTAGCTATAACAATATCTTTGTAGATACTAAAGAAGAAATGAAATAGAAGATTAGAATGTATCGGCCTTTATTGTAGTGATGAATACATGAGGATCATCCCTTAGCTAACAAGATATCCAGAAGGAGAGGTACCAAAGGGAGAGGTAGAGAGGGAGAGATCCAAAAGGTAAGGGGAGAGGTCCAAAAAGGAGAGGGAGAGGTAGAGGGAGAGATTCTAAAGGTAGAGGGAGAGAGATAGTCGGGATATATGATACATCTCATCGATCATCATGTACCTTTCATACAAAAGTGATACTTCATCTATCTATTATTCATCTTCTTTTGCGGTAAATTAATCAATCAATGAATACGATACAATCTCTATAATAGACCATCATCAAGCCCTTTATTATAAACTTCTTGCTATTATACCGAATAGATCTACTCTTTCGATTAAGTTTTATCGTCATTATATATTGATTCAACCTTACTACCTCGTTGTTGTATTGTATTTATGTGTCCCTAATGCATTTCTCTATGTATCTCATTATCATTCTTACCTGAAACGCACATAAAGATATTGTTATTATTATTATTAAATTATCACACCATACTGTATATGTATCGATTGGTTTACTAGTCCAAAGCGTATACAGTATATTCCATTACCGTAATCATTCTATTGATTGATCAAGCTATCTACAGTAATGAAAGCTTCATCTCCATGTGTGATCACTCTATCATTTCAATGTATTCATTAAGTATGTACTTGATTGATGAGAATATAATAAATGAATGAATGATATATGTAATCACCCCAATTGTTTATTCTTTCTATTGATAGAGGTCCCAATCCAATTTGGTCATGTCCTTCTGAGTAGATAAGACTTCCTTCCTCTCTCTCCCTCTCTCTCCCCTCTCCCTCTCTCTCCCTCTCCCTCTCCCTCTCCTTCTCTCTCCCTCTACCTCTCCTCCCTATCATCGATGAGAGATGAAAGGGAGCCGCTATCAACATGACTCTATACATGGCTTATCACACGGAGGGAAAGAATAAGAAACTCCTTCTTCTTTATTCTTTCATTTATTCATTAATATATTCATATATTCTAATATATTCATTCATTCATTCATCATTTACCGTACTTTCAATTCTCTTTACTCATACTCATCTATCCCACAAAAACTGGAACTACATCTCTCCCTCTCCCTTCCTCCCTCTCTCTCTCTCCCTCTCCCTCTACATCGTCATCCTCTTCAACTTCCGTCTATCTATACCTCTATCGTATCTCCATCTATATTCATTAAACGGTGTACCCAAGGATAAACGAATTATCTTACCCTAACAGAGAGTAGTTCAAACCGTTTCCGTTCCAATCTTTGCGGCCAATGTGAGACGGGTTTGATCAGAAGTGAGAGAGTGTGTGAAAGTGAGAGAGTACAGAGTAGACCATGCGTTGTTTTTGAATGGAATGTCGTGATTCAGGGAACAGGGCGTGGTTTTCATTGATTGTAAACTTTAACGAATCAATAGATTACGTATACTGATTTAAGAAAAGATGTAGATCAATCTCTCTACCATATTTACGATAATAATGATAATAAAACAGAGAAAATTTTACATTATGTCGACTTCTATTTGTATCTTTTGAGGATGATATCAGAGATTTCTCTAATATATGAGAATAAGTCTAACTTTCCATATGTTCTAACCCACTAATGTTCATCCTATACATTATCCATTTAGAAGAGTGTTGAATGATCCCATTAATGTGATGAATTGACTACTCTCTCCCTCTCCCTCTCCTTCTCCCTCTTGGATTTCTCCCTCTCCCTCTTCCTCCATCTGACTTCAACTTTTTGTCTTCTCGCGCATTTTAGTCTAATGGGGAGGTGGGAGAGGAAGGGAAGAAACTAAGACTGATTCAATGACATACTATGAAGTATTGGTTGAGTAGAAGATGAGGGAGAAGTAGGAGGAGGAGAGGGAGAGAGGGATTGAGAGAATCATGGAGAGGGAGAGGGAGAGGGTTGAGGGAGAAGGAGAGAAATTGAGGGGAGGAATGGATAGAGTAAGTAAAGGAATGAAAGGTATTCGTAACAAAAATAGAATGGAGATATTGTTCTTACGAGTAAAATGAATCATAGATGGTAATCAATAGATGAAGAAGAGAAAAGAGATGATAAATAGGCAAATATGAATGAATACAGTTAAATATTGATTATATGAAGATATATTTAATGATTGAATGATTAGAGTAACTATTAGAGATAGAAATGAAACATAGAATGGGTAAAATGGTAAGGTGATCGAGTGAGAGAAGAATAAGAATATAATGAATGAATGAATGAATGAATGGATAAGTTATGATAGAATGAATATATGGAATGAATTGAAGAGGAGACATGAAGGAAGAGTTGAATCGATGAAATGAAATAGATTGAGAGAGAGTAGACAATCACGAATAAAATGGAAGAGAGACGAGTCGTAAATAGAGAGAGGGAGAGGGAGAAAGAGGGAGAGGGAGAGAAGGAGAGGGAGAGAGAGAATCTTCCATAAAATACCCAAATTACCTTTCCCCTCGTAATATCAGTTATTGATACCCTCTATATGTGATAACGAATTGTTTCTCTTAATTAATGTAAATAATACAAAATAGAGTAAAAGATGAAGAAAAGGAAAGAGGAAGAGATAGAGACAGAGATACACTCTCTAGATACTGTAGTGGGCGGAGTCATCATTCTCCTTCTCCCTCTTGTCTCTCCTTCTCCCTCTCCTTCTCTCTCTCCCTACTCCATTCATCTTTCTATTGCCTCTTTCTACACTCATACGACGGGAGAGCCTTATAAAACTTTTTAATTAGCTATTCGACTTTTGTTAATCGTCGTGTAAGGTATATGGTTAGTGTGGAATAGTGGATCTCTCCCTCTCCCTCTCCCTCTCTCTCCCTCTCCCTCTCCCTCTCTCTCCCTCTCCCTCTCCCTCTTCCTCTCTCTCCCTCTCCCTCTTCCTCTCTCTCCCTCTCCCTCTTCCTCTCTCTCCCTCTCCCTCTTCCTCTCTCTCCCTCTCCCCCTCTCTCTCTCTCTCTCCTTCCGAACGGAAGAAATAAAGAGAGAGAGGGAGAATGGATTAAATGTGAATGAATGACTAGTTAAGTGGTCTATTAAACATTTCATGATATCGTCCTAATGACACCTTACTGTTTATTCTCTCTCCCTCTTGGCTCTCTCTCTCTCTTGGCTTTCTCCCTCTCTCTCTCCTTCTTCTCCCTCTGCTTCTAAGATGACATCATATATTCTTCAGATATATGTTGTCGGTGATGACAATGTCAGGTAGTGATCCATCATCTCATTCATCGACTACTCTATCATCTCCTCCTGTATCATCACCACCATCATCATTCCCTTGTCGAACATCAAATCCTTCTTCATTCTGGCCTTCATTTGCCCCTCCTCCATCTACTTCAACTCCTAATGATACTACTACTAATAATAAACAGGAGAATAATCAATCACCCAATCCAAGAGTGTAAGTCATTCTCATATTATATTCTCATTTAACATCATAAGGCACTTTATTGATTTGACTTATGACATTCTCTTATTGTATATTTAATGTGCGTTCAAACCTATATTTGTAGATTTTTAAATATAGTTTTAATCCATATTGTTAGTGTTCAATCAATTCTTATTCCCAATCAATTAGATTATCGATTGATTGTAGATCAACCTCATCATCATCAGTATTGAATGGTTCAACTCCTTCTTCATACATTCAACCCTATGATTGGCAAAGGAATCTAACTGCAGCTAACTTCTCATCTGTAGCCAATTCAATACAAACATCAACAGCGGCTACTCGAGGACTTAGTAATGGTAAGTCATTACTTAGTCTTAAGTACTTGTTAAGTCATCTTAAGTAAGAGTTAAGTGACTATCTCTTATAACTAGTTCCTTCTTCTTCTTCTCAATCAATACATTGTAGGTTTTGATATGATAAACTCAACGATCTCTTCATTTGGAACAATGTGTCCTCCTGAAATATATGGAGGAATCAATCCTATGGCAGCCGCAGGTACATCTTTGATCTTTGATCTTTGATCTTTGATCTTTGATCTTTGATCTTTGATCTTTAATCGTTGATTCAGCCTGGAACGGAGCTGCAGCCTACACGAATTATGCTCAACAATATCAATTTGGAGCTCCCTCATATCCTTCCACTTCTATTATAGATGCTGCTTCTGTAGCAGGTACTATTATTGATTTATTGATTTATTGATTCATATAATTTCAATTATATATTAATGTATGTATTGTTGTCGTGATATGTATATGATAGATGACAGTTATAGTATCTTCTTCTTCTTCTTTCTTCTTCTCTTTTCATTCTTGTGTATTTGCTTATCAAACAATCCAATTCAATTCTTTAATTCCAAATCAATCAATAAAATGTATCTAGTCAATCAATCAATCAATACTCTTCATCTCTTTATTATTTATTCATGTCTCTCTTCTCTCTCGCATATCGTAAACTTGGGGTACTCACGCTCATTTCATCCCTTCTGGGTCTCCCTCTCCCTCTCTCTCCTTCTCCTTCTCTCTCCCTCTCCTTTTCTCTCCCTCTCCCTCTCCCTCTCCCCTCTCTCTCCCTCTCAATATCTCCTCTTCCTCTTATATGATATAGATCACTGATTAATCTACATTACTCTATGCTTCTCTTCTCTTTTCAACTACCGTAACCAATCGCGGTATCTCCCTTTCATCTTCCCCCCTCTACCTCTCCTTTCCCTCCCTCTCCTTTCCCTCCCTCTCCTTTTCCTTCCTCTCCTTCTCTCTCCCTCTCCCTTCTTCTTCTCAATTCGAACTGTATATATTCTCTTCTTATCTATCAGCTTCTTCTTCTCTTTTCTACCTGAACCCTTCCATTCATTCATACATTTACTACTAGATAAGTCTCTCCCTCTCCCTCTCTCTCCCTCTCCCTCTCCCTCTCCCTCTCTCTCCCTCTTGTTATCCCACATCTGTATTCCCAACGTATGTCTGTACGACAAAGTCGGCTTCTCCTTTCCTATCCTTCCTTTGGTAATAAAAATATGCGGTAGGCTGAAGGTCTGTCCCCTTCTCTCTCTATATCAATATAGCCAAAGAGAAGGAGTGGGTGTCACTACCGTATACTCAACCTTTCCTACTCGTTCTCCTTCTCTCCCTCTCTCCCTCTCCATCTTCCTCTCTCTCCTCTCCCTCTCCCGTACCTCTTGTCTCTCCCTTACATGCTCCCTTTTTAATCCAAAAATTCGCATTTGCCGACATGTAAGGGGACACGGAGAGGGAGAGAGAGAGGGAGAGAGAGAGAGAGAGAGAGAGAGAGAGGGAGTGAGAGAGAGAGGGAGAGAGAGAGAGAGAGAGAGAGAGAGAGGGAGTGAGAGAGAGAGGGAGTGAGAGAGAGAGAGAGACTGGTTGGTAATAAAGGGAAGATAGAAGAAGAGGATAACGAATGAAAAGACGAAGAAAGAGGGACAAATTAGAATGAACTGTATGAATACTTATGTGAATCATGAATGCCATCTCTCTCCCTCTCTCTCCCCTCTCCCTCTCTCCCTCTCTCTCCCCCTCCCTCTCTCTCCCTCTCCCCCTCTCTCTCCCTCTCTCTCTACCTCTCCATCTAGGATGCCTCAGTGAAAAGCAAATACAAGACCGTTTTACGACAGTGTTGGAAGCGTCGATAGAAGGAGATAGAGAATGAATACATATTCCTTTTCCCCTTCCCATTTCTCTCTCTTTCCTCTCCTCCTCTTCTCTACCCTCCTCTCCCTCTCCCCTTGGTCCTCTTTCTCTCTCTTCTCTCCCTCTCCCTATCCCCTTCCTCCTCTCCCTCTCCCTTTCCTCCTCTCCCTCTCCCTTTACTCCTCTCCCTCTCCCTCTTCTCTCCCTCTCCCTCCTCCTCCTCCTCCTCTTCGTCCTTCTTCATCTTCATCTTCCAGTACACAATTTGTTCATTCTCTCCTCAGGAGAGCACTAAAAGTTTTATTAACTCTAGATTAGAAGAGAAGAAGAGGAACAATGTTCTCTCTTCTTCATTTCAATCAATACAATGAGAGATACTAGTATGGTATACCTATCCCCTAACTCTCCCTCTCCCTTTCTCCTCCTCTCCCTCTAACTCTCCCTCTCCCTCTCCTTTCCTCCTCCTCTCCCTCTCCCTTTCTCCTCTCTCCCTCTCTCCCTCCCCCCTTCACTTCCTGTCTATCTATCATCTATCTCCTTTCTAACTACCGTAATCTTATAATCACAGAAAGGGGATAAGGGGGTCTCTGGGTTTAGTGCATTTCGCGTAGAGGTCAAATGAAGAAGAAATGATAGGGGTGGTCTCTCATTTATCAGCCTAATCAATCAATACAATCTTATCCCTTCATCAATCAATAGTTACCGTAATGATTGCAGATCAGGGAGTTCTTGATTGGACGGGTAATCATTCACGAAAGAAGAGGAAGCCATACACAAAACTTCAGACGTTAGAGTTAGAAAAGGAGTTCTTATACAATCCATATGTATCAAAACAGAAGAGATATGAATTGGCTATTACTCTACAATTATCTGAAAGACAAGTCAAAATATGGTTCCAGGTAAGAGATTATTAATCGATAATATTTACACTAATTAGTTACGAAAAATGGTTTTAAAACGTCGCAATTATCTTTTCTAACTGACAATATATGTGATTAACATTCTATACAACATACAAACAGTATTTATTAATAATTATTTCTAATATTGATTGATTATATTGATTAATTTATAGAATCGTCGTATGAAGAAGAAGAAGCAAGACCAACGAGTGGGAGGAATGGATCATCTTGGATTATCAATGAAAGATGAATAATATTCCAATGAATCAATCAATAATTCAATCTAATCAATCAATAAACTGCTCAATGATCTACTCGGGGTTGTCCCTTCTCCCTCCTATCCCCTCATCCTCTTTCTCATAACAGAGTTCATTATTTCTCTAAACAGTGTTTATAGTTGTCCTTATTCTTCTATTCATATATGTATCATTTATTCCCTTTTTCTAAATGCATAATACCGGTAATAATGGCAACTTGCCTGTGTCTATTATATACCTTTTCCCCTCTAACCATAAGCTTCTCTCCCTATCCCTCTCCCTCTCTCCCTCTCCCTCTCCCTCTGTCTCTCTCTCCCTCTCCCTCTCCCCTCTCTGCCACAATCATCTACTGTAACAGGTCCCACCTGTACTCATGCTTCCTTCATTCAATCGATCGATAATCCCCTTATATTCTTCATTTTCATTCATCCGATGTACCACACCAATCGATATCTTAGGAACAAAAACTTCTTCTTCTTATGTTCTCGACACGGAATCCAACGAAAGCGATAAATTGTTATTACTTTGAAAGTCTACTCATAACAAATGCCATTTATTCAATATAATTATAATAAATTATTCAATTTTAATGAAGTTCAAAATATTTCCTAAACACACTTTGAAAACAGAAGCAAAAAAATATTGTATTGTCTCCTGGCGTGATATTGAAAGATTAGCATACTGTATAAATTATTGAATATTTTATACAGCAAAATTTTTGTTTTTTTTATACTTTATTTATTCTCCGTTTCTAGTTACTTCTACTCTATTATTTTATTTAGATGGATAAGAATGGTTTATGTAATGGATCAATTGATAGTGTGGAGGAAGATGAGACATATCTCTGTATAGAGACAAAGTGTATTAGTAAAGCGATAAGATTTAGTAGAGGATTAGTATTCGATCGAGAAGAGGCACGTATCTATTTATTTTCTTTCCTGTCTATTTACTTTTATTCAGGCTTTTCCCATATTCCCTACTGTATCTGAAATATTGAAGATGAGTGAGTATGCCTTTCATTCTTTATTTTCTCGTTTAAACTATTTATAAAACAATATGCTTATTTTATCAAAAATTATTTTGTGTTATAGGAGCCACTGATGTTCAGCAAGAGCATCGTCGAGTACGCGAATTGATCGATAGACTCAAATCAATTCCTGATTCTTGTCCGAAATGTAAGAATGCTCGACTAGAACTGTAAGTTTTATCTAATTACTCTCTCCATCTCATCTTAACCGCATACTAGTATTATGATTAGTATCATTCAAGATTCGTTGTTCCATCTTTGAATCGGATAAAAAACAAACATGATCCACATTTGTCTCATTCACGTAGTCTTACTGTATTCACTGCATGTGAGGTAAATCAATCGATTAATATAACAACCCAAATCAATCGATAATCATTGTAGGAGTTGTGTGGTTGTGGTGATTCATTTGCAAGAGGATTTCGTATTCGTCTATCTGATCTCGATTTACATACAATTGGAGTAATCAATAAACTTTTATTTCCTTCCGGTACTCTTCCTCCACGTCTACGTATCAAGTGTACTACATATAAAGGTATTATTCATCTCTTCATCTCAATACTATTATCATCATTTCAGGTTTATCATTTTGTCATTGTGCACGTCCTCGAACGGGTTTCATTCTCAAAAAAACTGAATGAACCTGAATAGTTTCACAATTTGTTAACAAATAATATAATAAATTCAGATCATTTATGCTGTTGTCTTGCAATTCGTAACACAAAAGCATCACAGGAAGTGAAAAGATAAAGAAGCGAGAAATGGGCAACTTAACAATCAAAAAAAAGTAAAACGGGATGGATGAGACCTTTATTAAGGATGAATGAATAGATAATATCTATTTCTGTGATGCCAAGTTCTTAAACTTTTCTTGAAGGGCCATCAATTTCTCTTTCTGTTCAGTCTGTTTAGTTGCGAAATCAGACAGGGCATCTTCTACTCGTTTCCTATAAATAAGCCATATATTCGAGCCATTCAAATAATAATAATAATAATGTTACATTTCTGAATTGATGTATTCGATTCTCTTCTCTACATTAGCACGAGCCTCAGTGAGATCTTGCTTCACAAGAGCAGCTCCGATCAATTTGTATACGGTAGTGTCATCATCAAGAAGAACCATCTCCTGAACGGATAATTTATTATCGATTATATTGATTGGATAAGATACTAACATCTTTGACAAGAGTATTCTCAGTGAGTTGACTCTCCAATTGCTGCCTATTATTGATGTACTTCTCACGATCTATAATCCATTCAATTACGGTAAAACACAAGGGATACTGTAAATAAAACAAACCCTTATCAAGCTGCTTCAACTTGCCCAGTTCCTCTTCAAATTGAGCCTTCAGTGCTTCAGCCATATTAATCTATTAATCAATCAAATTAATTAATGATCCCTAATCAATACAATTAGAATCACAAGTATCAATTGGACACATACCAGACTTTACAATTTCACTAATATAGCAAATTTGATTTATCTTTAATCCTAAAAAAAACAATATTCGATGCATACCATGTGATATAGAAATTTAAGGAGATATAAACTAGCGATGTTAATATATGGAATGCTATGCGTCTAATGTAAAAGAGATTACGGTATTTACATAAACTGAATTGATTGAATCATGATATCGATTGGTTGGTAGAGCAAGAGATCAAGTAAGTGAGAAATGTCTATAGAATAGACTAATAACAATGAAAACAACAAGAAACAAACAAAGTATACAAGGAGTATATTGCTAGAAAAAAGTAAGTGAAACGAAAAAGGAATACAAAATAAAACAATTAAATATCGAATCATTCATCATCCATTTCTCTTTTTACGTGTCTTTCTTTATGGGCATTGAATGAACGAAGAGATCCAAAGAGACGATTACATTTGAAACATGTCCTCAAATTAAAATAAATTTAAATTAAAATAAATAAATCAATCAATACCTGTCATCAGGATGAACGAGAATCTCCGTTTCATGTACACGAATCTGATGAGCACGCAGTTTGAGAAAGGTAGCGTAACGAAAGTTACACTTGAAACATCTGTAAGGATTACGGTAGATGATGAATGGATGGATCGATAAATGAAGGATTACGGTAGATGATGAATGGATGGATCGATAAATGAACATACTGATATGGATTATGAGAAGAGGAATGATCTGCATCAATATGTGATCTCCATTTCTTCTGACTTGTATACACCTTCGTACATACAGTACATGGGAATAAGGCTGGAGATGAGACCACTTCCGCTTCCTTTAATATTACTATTGTTATTATTATTATTATCAATACATTTTAAATAATAATATTATTGTACCTGGTGTTTTACTCTAAAGTGAAGACGAAGAGCTGCAGTATCCTTTCCTTTGAAAGCACAAAGAGAACATCTGAATGACGATTGTATTAATATCATACTACGGTAATCAGTTCATGATAGAATGAGCATACATACCGTACTCCTTCGACTCCTTCAATATGAGAGATATCAACTGCATCTCCACGTGATATCAGATCTTCCATAGACTACAATCATAATCAATCAATAATGACAACTGACTACAGTATACTCACTTTCTCAGGCAATTCATTGAAGATATTGGATGATGGTAGAGAAGGAGGCGGAGCTTTACTCGTTGATGGCGTATCCGTTCTGTAATTACCGTAATCCATAGTACAATTTCCATTAATCGATAATTAGACTCACGAGAATATTCTATCCAATGCTCCTCTCAGATTCAAATCCACAGACTTTTGTGATTGTGGAGTAAAAGATGAAGTAGAAGCCATACTCGATGATAACCATTTTGATACCATTGAACGTTGACCTAAACCAATCAATATCATCATATTGATTCACTCATTCTAATTATCGATCTTTCAGAAGCTACACACAATGGTGATATAAATGATACTCACGGGGTTTGACGGGAAGTCGTGGTGTTTGTTGATCTACTTCAGAATCCATACCATCATGACATCCTTCATTATCATCTTCATCATCATCACAATCTTCCATCCTCTTTCTATTCCCATCATCTACTTCTTCCTCTTCCTCTTCATCATCATCATCTTTCCTCTTCTTCATTCCTTCATAATCTTCATCATGTATCTTTCTCTTCATCATTCCCTTTTCCTTCTCTTCTCTATTCAATTCTCTTTGTTCTCTTGAACAATCCTTCCTCTGTCGAGCTCTTTCACTCTCTAGATACTCGTTGTATGCTAGATAGGCCTTGATTCCCTTTGCCTTACGAGAATGACTGCAATAATCAATATTTAATATTCAATCAATAATTGAATGAACTGACTCAGGATGTTTTGTCCATGCATGGCGGATAATATATCTCGTTTCCTTACATGTATAATCACAATGGGAACATTGTAGAGCCTTGGGCGTTGATCGAGAAAAATGAATAAACGGGAATACGGTACTTTTGCTGCAACAAATTATATATGAATCAATAATCAATCGATAATAATCTTACGATTTGAACTTCTCCTTAGGATGCATTTTAAGAGTATGTATATCAACAGAGATACACTGATCGTATTCACGACTTAGATAGATGGATCGATCACAGTAATCACAATCAACAACCCTTTCACTGAAGAATAATGTTGATTAGTTCAAACATATATATTGATTGATTCAACTTACGGAGCCTTCTTTCGTCCCTTCTTCATTGGAGTAGATGAGACGGATCCAGACTTGCTGCAAACATTATTTACGTTATTATTAAGGAGCATGATTTACTTTTTATGATAATTAATATAAATATTTGATATTAAGAATAATATAAATAATAAACCTTGAACGATCCTTAATGAGTTCATCTTCATCATCTCCACAACTAGGTCCAAAATGATAAAAGTGTCGATCTGATCGATGTGAACGATTTGAACAAAGGGCACATACCATATATGGTTTACCATCTCTCCAAGTCTACAATCAATAATATGAATAGATAACAAAGATTTTTACTATATGAGGATGAATCGAACAAATGGATACTTACATCTACACATGCATCGACATCCAAATGCATATTAGTCTCATCTCGCAACGATTGTTTCTGTCTGAACAATAGGGGATACGGTACTATTGATTGATTGATTGAACTTACTCTTCAGTGAATGATGTCATATAGATCACAGTAGCCGCTTTTGGTGCATGATTGAATAGAATATGGATGAATTGTGTGGCAAGAATAGACCGAGGACGACCACAAAGTATTGATTTGAGAATACATGAAGATCTGATGGGACAATCAATACGACCACTGCAAATATAATACAATCATTACGATCCAACTTAAGAGAACGAAAAGGACATACGGAGCAAAGTTGGCATCCACCTTATCTTTGGCAGTACAGTGTTTACGAGTAGCGTGTCGAATAGCACTCTGAATCAATCAATACATTGATTGATCTTTGATCTTTATGACTCACAGCGACAGTCTCTGAGTTAGTGTCACATAGGGCGCATTGAATACCAGATTGAGAATGACGAACACGAAATGCAAATGAATCACGGATATTGATGAATGGAAATGATTCCATTATATTCTCTTTTTCTCTAAAAAAAGATAACTAATTATATCAATATTTAAAATAAATAATATGAAATAAATGTCGACTCGTATATGAACGAAACTCCTCAAGAATCAGAATTCCGCTGTCTAAAGATTCATTCAATATACCTTGCCTTAGACCAGCCAAACATCTATGAGAAAGATGATGGCCTGGCTTAATATACAAGGTGGGGGATCGAACCAACGACCTCCCGGGTGATAGACAAACGCACTACCGACTGCGCTATGGTGGCAGAGTAAGGGAGTGTCAATATAACTCACGATAGTTCAAGGGCCTTCTTGTATGATTCCTTACATGTAGTATGCTTCATGAGTAGATGAATAGCAATAGCTGTACCATCAGAATAATGACTGCTCTTCTTCCATCCTTCTCTATAAATCAATCAATCAATCAATCGATATAATCGATAATATAATGTACCTGCATATTGGACATCGTACACTATTCATGATTCTCTTATTAGGAGTATTACTACTTGTACTACCATCTATACTCTTCCTCTTCTCCTTATCTTCTCCTTCATTCTTCTTATTATTCTCTAATCCTTTACATGTTTGCCAATGTATCTTCAGATTGGCTAGACGAATATTACGGAATATCATGCATCGGGAACATGTTAGATAATTCTGAAATATTCAATTTCGGAGTACAATAAATTGTGAATTGAAAGATGAAACTGACAGGTTGAACACTTTGTAGAAGGAATGGAGGAACACTTTCTACACCTCCATTTGCTATCGATGTAGCTAGTAAATATCTGTAATGACCCTTCATCTATCTCTATCCATGCATACTACACCATGAGTACCGTATCTCAATGGATACATTGCGTGCGTATATCTGCCGTATACCCCCATACATATACCGTACTCCAAAACTACCGTACCTCTTCCTCCTCACAATGGCCATAGCATCATCATTCTCATAATGTCTTAGTATTAGATGAGACATCATCGATTGTTCAGGATCTTTCATATGACCTAATCCACGATATCCTTGTTTCCCGAGTGGACAGATCTTGCATCGACCCGATGTCTACAATTATTGATTCATTGATTATGTTACAAGTCTATATATAATACCTTGAATTCTCTACAAATCTCTAATTGATTATGATCAAGATGAGATGGTTCAGGTCTTTCCCATCGGAATGAATTAACAAATAGAGCAGCTTCATTCTTCAATACATGTTCTCTTTCTTCTTTATTCGATGAACTCACTTCATTGTCATACACATCACTTACGATTGATGATTCTGTACAGATAATACATTATAATCAGGTATTTTAATTATTCGGCCCAGTGTATACAGATTTCTCATAAAATTATCTAACACAGCCCAATTCCTTCCCTTTCATTCTCCTCCTGATTAAGTAATTGCAAAATATTTAGCCAATGCCAAGAATGAAGAATAAGTACCTGTACAAGTGTTATTTCCACTCTTTTTGCTCATCTCAGAATCACCCTTCTTCTTCTTCTTCTTCAATGTTGATTGACTTGGTACAATCTGACCAAGAAATACAGTTTATTAAATGGAATGCAAATATTGTTACAGCACTATTGAATTGACTATTGGATAGGAAACGTTGTCTGCATCTTGACACAAGCTACAGTAATATAACGATTCGGTCAAAAGAATGAAAGATCAAACTAACCTCATCAATATCAGTGTCGATATGTTCGGTATCCTCATCTACCGTATCATCGTATTTCTCACTCTCACTAAATGATCACTCAATAATGATGGATAGATAAATCAATAATGATATTAGATATAATGATACATAGATCAATCGTACCTCTCACTACTTATACTAGTTGCATCACTGTTATTACTATCATCAGTATTCAATTCTTTATATGGACTAATATTAGAAAGTCGTCGCCTCTCACGTAATCGATACTTGGAAGTTGAAGGAGTATTACTGTAATCAATCAATCAATCAATAATCATAGTCATACTGTAACTGCAACTTACGATATGTTTGAGAGATTGAATGAAACATTTCTTGATGGAGTATTCACAATAGGAGTTTTATCCTTTTCATTCAACGATATCTTCTTTAATCTATTCATTTCCTCTTCATTTTCATCATCTTCAGTATCAATATCTGACATAGATTCCATATCTTCATCTCCATTCGAAACTATCCTGGCGGGAGCACGCAGATTCTATGCATAACAAAAACAAATCAATACAATGATTATTACAGTATTTTACCATTTTCAAATTCCTAATAGTTCTCTCATCGATTCTCTTCAATCCATCCACATTCTCCATAACAATCGTTCGTTTACTGAAATTGAAAGTAAAATCGATCAATATAACAGGATAGGATACCTAGATTGAATAGGATATCCATGAATGGATAGATGATCAAGTAGATCATTATCACTTGAAACATAGAAACAATATGCACAACAATGCATTCCAGATGATAGTCGAAGACGAGATTCAAATGGAAAGATTGAATCAGATGGTTCACTTAATTCAATCAATCAATCGATAAATAGAGGAATGGTCAATAGAGCAACTTACGTGATATCAATCGATACTCCTTTCTCTACAAAATGATCAATAATACTGAAGTGTCGCATATTCTCAAGAGATGTCTCGATCTGAAGAATCTTCCTGAAATCAAATACATCGTTATAATCTGATAAGCCATCTTTCCACACGTAACGAGAAAGTGAATAAAATAGTAACCATTCATGTTGATAGAATTCCTCAGTGAATACTCCTTTATGATTGTATTCAAGATGACGAAGAACAAAGAATCGAAGAGATATTGATGATGGAAATAGACAAACGTCATGAGAACACAGTCCACATTTCCTAAATTATCAATCAATAATATCTACTTGTAAATTCAGAAAATAAAGAATAGCTAACCACTTGAATACTTTTCGCGCTTCTGTGTCTTGTTCATTCTGAAATTGAGTATACGGTATAGAGATCAAAGATTAAATAAGGTAATGAAGAGTCTAACCAAAGCATGATGAAATGTGGAGTAGACAAGAGATGAATGATTAGAGTCAAGAGAAGGATCAGACACTGCTATCTCTTCGATCTCTTTGAGTTCTGTCCATCCCTTACTGAATATCATACCATCTATATTGATTCATTCACTGTTGTACTTACGCTTGAAGATGAGAATGGGAGTCTATAGAGTAATGTGGAGGTGTAAGACCACTTTGTATCATAGAAACAACGAATGGAGAATGACAAACAAGACATAATGCATTCCTCTATAATTAAAATATAATGAATCAATAATCTTCAATAATATACCATTTTCTTAGGTTTTCCATCAATCAATGATTGATCTATATAATCGAGCAATTCTCCTACTCCTTCTTCTTCTCTCAACATACAATAGGAAATGAAGCTCCTTCAAGTACAATATTGATTGATTAAAGTTACGATTATCTCAAATACCCACCTATTAGTAGGAAATGATGTAGATGATTTCAATCGATTAATATTAAGAGATGGAATATTCGATTTGAGTTCAATCCATTCCTGGAACCACAATAACATTTAAGAAAGAGAAGGAATACATTTAGAGTAAACCTTATCAATAAGAGGTTTCAAATGTTCGAAATGTTCTTCATTCGAATGTGTAGATAGATGAGAAAGGGCGTGTAATCGTAGAGATACTGTATTCTTCCAACATAAACCAATATGATCAGCACAAATGATGCACGACCTAATCAATCAAATATTACTAATTCAATTAATAATAAGCTTATACCATTCGAGAGACCCAGATCGAGCGAGGAATTTGAATACCAAATGAATGTTATCTTTGACGTTCTCGATTAATTTAGCACGAACCTTAACAATTTCATTCAGTACGAAGACAATAGAGATATCAATCAAACCTTGAGTTTAAAATCATGAAATGAAAGAGAAGTAGATGAAGGTGAGAATAGAGATGACCCTAATGTTTCCTTCACTCGATCGATCACACTTGATCTTTGAGCACTACTACAATTATATACTACGATATCAGTATAATTGATAAATGGAATCTCATACCCCGTAATAGACTCCACGATCTTTTTCTGGACAGGATTAAGAGCAATACTTATTTCATCAATAGCGTTATCATCCTCTTAAACAGATAATGTATCATGAGTTTATTTATATAAGAGAAACAAACCACACGGATGTTCCTTCTCAAAGTGTTCCACCAACATTAGAGGTTCTACTTTATCCTGACAAATAGAACATTCCACAGCAGTTTCTTTATCAGTCTAAACGAAAAAAATATCTAACCAATATAATGAGTAATCTCACCAACCCCACCATGTTCCTTCAGATGCTTGATAAACGACTTGCGAGCAGCAAAATCTTTCGGACACCCTTTATAAGGGCATTTGTAGAATATTTTATCACTGTTACTTATAGATTTAGGCTAAACAGATGACGTTGTCTCAATTCTAGCGAAAACCATTACAAACATACATCAATTGATATTCTTTCCGATTCTGCAATGGAAATTATCTCATTTGCATTCTTGGTTAAGCATTTCGTAGTGATATTTTTCTTCCTCGCCTTCTTCATCACCTAAAAAACGTGAATTTAGCGAGTAGTTTACGCACCATTACAAATCAAACATAATTGTAATAAACAAAAAAATTAATTAATTTAAAAAATTCATTTTAAAATGTATTTAAGTTCATACACGCAACGCATGCATACACGCGTTGCGGTTCTTGTTCCTTGGTTCAAGTTTAATTAAATGTGTCACATTTCTTAGAGAATGTGTTCAACTGGACTAACCAGCTTTAAAAATCTGGATCCCTATTAGGCATTAGACATTTAATAAACTCGTAACCAAAAATATTTAATTAAAGTAGCTCAATTAAAATTCGAATTCAGAATTACTTCATATTTATCAATTGTAAGTTGAATGTATGTACTAATATTTGAATTCTAAGCCAATACATATAATTTGATAAAAATCAGCTGAGAAAAGCAAACCAATGTACAAAGATTGCAATTGAAGTTCATTTACAGATTGAGAAAGATACTGTAGGGTGTACTGTACATATATGCTCATCGATTCCAGACAATGAACTTCTTGTCGTATCCCTATCTCAGACTAATAATAATAACTATTATTATTTTAATATTACAATCCCTATAGTGGATGCCTTCCCATAGTTATACCGATTCTGACTCCGCCCACTTTACTTCGCGGGCTTGGACACCGAGAGTAATACGCGCTAAAATTTCTATTCTTTCTGAAATTGACGTCAGAAGATTTGTTTTAAGTGAGGTCACGGGATGTATTTCTAGTGTGAGTCAACGAAGTACGAATCGTAATTTCTGACTCCTCTTGCAGCAAAATTAGAGTTCAGATTTATGCATTGTAAGTTTCCAACTTACAATTAGCCCAATGTTGTAAAAAAGCAGGCTATACACATTTCTTAAATTATCCGTGAAGTTTTAGCCAGCTCTTCCGTAGTCATGTTTTATCCCCCCGAACATTTGTCAAGCCACATCTCCCAAATTTGCTGATTTTAAACCGATTTCATTATTTATCAAGAGAAATAACAACAATCCTATAGATATGAAACAACAACTACACGTAATACATCTACTCTGCAATTCTCTTCAATGGTTTAGAAGGATGATTGAGTATCTGAGGTCGATGACCAAGAAATCTTTCCTTCTCTTCTTCAACTATATCTTCTAATGAAGTCAAATGAATAGTTCTCTTCTCTAAAGGTAACATCTTCGGATCAACTTCTATTCCCGATTTCAATTTCATCTTTGCTTCATGACTAAGAATCGTCTCCGTCTGAATCAAATACAAATTAATTATTCATTTAAACGAATATATTAAATGAGTTTAACCTCTTTAGTCCATTCATATCCACTCGGAGAACCAACTAGAAGATGTCTTAGTTTACCCTTACTTAATACATTCAATTCTTCGAATTCTTCATCACTCATTGCAGGAATCTATATAGATTACACAATCAATCAATCAATCAATCAATTCATATCTACAGTACCTCTCTTCTTACAGTAGTCGTAACAATCGGATGATCATCATCGGTTACTGTAGGTCTTTCATTCACCTGATATTGAAAGTATTGATTGGTTTGATCTGATTCAGTCTAACCTTTCCAGCTATATAGAACAATCGACCGTTTTCATCTTCAGCGAATGCATTGCCTGAATACGGTAGATCACGATACAGTATCTTAATATCGATTGACTAACCTCTAGCATCTTGAACCACACTGGGATGTTGGAATAGTTTCATGTCTTCGATGAGATTTTCTAGATGAAGTTCATATTCAACTCCTAATACTTTCAATGAGGGAATACTTTCTTCTAGTAACAACGCTGACTTTCCCAGATCCTACAGAGAATGATATATGATAGGTTACTGTAATCTACCGTATACCTTGATGTGATCAAGTCCTTCTAAACGTAGATATTTCAATTCTTTCATAGGACGAAGAGCCATAAGACCTGTAATTAGATATGATAACAATCATTTGCATAATCTTCATAAATTCAAATTATCCACAGAGAATATATAATTAAATAATTTAGATCATACATTTTCGCCCCACTCACAATCAGTTGTTTTTGCGAATTATAAACTGACCCGAAATTAGAACAAAACTGACCCGATCTACATCTCAAGTACTCAAAACTGACCCGATCTTAGGTGATTCTTACTAATCTCGATCTCCCGCATATTCCTAGATGGGTCTCGAGTTTCAAAACTGACCGCATTGACAAAAAGTGCTCACTCACAATGTGAGTGCTCGAAAATGTATGATTTAGATACATTAAATAAATAAATATTATAGTGAATTTACCTTTATGAGATAGAGCATGACATCCAGATAGATCAAGCATCTCTAATTGAGGAACAAGTGCAGATAATCTACTCATACTCCAATCATCTATATGTTCACACTTGGATAGACGAAGTAGACGAAGATGAGATAGACCCGATAGATTGTCTAGACCTATAATCAATAATATCGATTGATTGTCTAGACCTATAATCAATAATATGGATTGATTGTTTAGATCTATTATCAATATAATATATTCATTCGTTCATCATAAATACAAACCTTCAAACATGATCTCAGTTTCGGATGCATCAATAGCTTCAATGTATAATCCATCTACTTTTCTACCCGGTAGACTGTAGTTCTGTAATCGATAATACAAATCTACCGTACCCCATTCCTACCGTACCTTATTCTTATCTCTCCTATACCATGTATCATCTCCAACAAACTTCACAGCAGCTCCTCTATGAACAAGGAAATGAGCAGCTGCTAGATCCGGTCCAAGGAATAGAATACGTTCGGGTATTGATCTACGATTAATCAATAAATACTAATCAATAATTACTTACAGTACCTCTGATCAAACTGCAGATGTTGAAAGTGTTCGTATCTCTTGAATCGACGAATATTATCAATACTATGATCGATATACCTGATTATTGATTGATTAGAAAGATCATTGGTAAGGAATTATTGATTTATACAATACCTCATTTGTGTATGATTAGTCAATAAATCCATAGGAAGTGCACCTTGATCTTGTCTTGTCTGATCAGCTCGATCCTTTCGTGGAGCAACTACAATCATATCCTCTCGTAGTACAAGTTAATCTTTGATCTCTTACCATCTTCTGGTCTCTCAGGTGTAATATACATTCCCGTAGGTAGTTTGATATGATTCTGTAGTCGATGTTTCTCCTGAACGTAACAAAGTAATTCCAGTTTATATATTATCTAATTATGATAATATTTTTTGGTATTAAACAATGAAAGGCGAGAGGGAATAATAATATAAAGTACAATCGAACCTTTGTGTGTTCCTCATTGGCTTTAACAGCCTCTTGCCATCTCTTAAATCGACTCCATTTATGTATCATCCATGAACTCCTTCGTACTACACTTGGACGCATTTATAACACCAGTACCTCCTTAAACTCAACTTAAAATCTTCACTTCAAGTTCTGACCCCACACAAACATCGGCTGGAATCACTCGACGACGCTCGGACTGGAATATTCAGATAGACACTTTGAGTGGACAACAATTGGTGTATAGACTATGAATATACTACCCGCGATTGACTTTATCGCTACAAATGAATAAACACGTGAAGATATGAGGAATGAATGGAATCATATCAGAAGAATATGAAGAAAGTGAACAAATCAATCAATATACAATATTACAATGTACTACAGTAATCCACTTAACAGTTATGGCTAGTGATGAGGGCAAGAACTTTGTTTTAGATTGAAAGTTCTTTCATACAATTAGTTATGTTTGGATCGCAAGAAAGTAATCGATAGAGTCAAAATAAACAGACAACATTAAATGAGTATACAGTAATCATTCATTATCTAATCTCTAATATTGATGATATCCTTGTTGTTGAGGTGGATAGGCTGGATATTGATTCGGATTATATTGATTAGGATATACAGGAGCAGGAGGATAACCACCAGATTGTTGACCATATTGATTATTATCATATGGTTGTTGTTGAGCATATGCGGGTTGTTGACCATATGATTGCATGGGGTATTCTGTAAGTATAAAGATATCATTGATTGATTGAATAATCAATACTCATACCTCCTCCTCCTTGTTCATAATGTTGATCATTCTTATTGTCTCCTTTGAGGCAATCAAATAGTCCACCGAAACATTTGTATATAATGAAGCAACCACAACAACAAAGAAGAAGAAGGAAGATGATGATACTGTAAGTGATATCACATTATTGATTGATTAATTGATTGATAATGATTAGATAATATCAGGGATAGAAATACAATAGAAATTACAATTTAAAATAGTAGGAAAGGAAAGACTATAACACTATATATGAAAAGCTCATGCATTAGTACAGGGTGCCAACAGCATTAGATCGCAAGCGAAAGCAAAGGAAGATTATCGATTGATTAGTATTAACTATACTAGGGTTAATATGACATGCATGGACACTTTCACCACTCACCCAAAAGTTATATTGAAGAGAAGAAGAAGAATAAGAAGAGTAGAATAAAATAGGCATATGTACATCAATATATGGATAATGATCGATTATAGACGTCGATATGGAACCATTGTCATTCCGAGACTGCAACTTGCAATCACAACCACTTCACGATAACAACCAACTACCGTATGATAAAGATACAGTAAACCCTTCCTTTTTTATCTATTCATACTCTCAATGGATTACGGTACATGGACATATCATTCATTTGATCATCGGCCAATATACAATTGTTTTGACTAGAGTATTAGTTGATGCGGCAACATTGCATATATATGAATGGACTAGAAGATGAAGATGAGATGAATAGTGTAAGTATTGATTGAATCAACGATCACAAAGATATCAATCGATAATGACTAGAGAAGAGTGATACAGTATAACCAAGACCGAAAAGACTAGAGTTTAGGAAAAAACAAAGAAGACTAGATAAAGCAAAAGATCAAAGATCAGGGATTAATAATAGAATATGGTCTTACAGTAGTACAACAGTTCCAATAGTTGATCCAGTTCCTCCACTAGAATGGCTACTTCCTCCATTAGGATTATTCTGTATATTGGAAGGAGCAGGACAACATTCAGTTCCACAACATATCTCCACTCCACTCTTACATCCCCATGTTACTGTCTTCGGACGTGTTCCATCCGCAAATTGAAGCTGAATGAAATCAAGTCATCACTTATCAACATACAGTATTCAGATATATTCACATCCTTCACTAGCATGAAAGAAAAAAAGCTATTTCACAACTTCTTCAATGGTCGGTCTCTATATCAAAAGTAACAACTATTATATTAAGTATGCTGTAAAAGTTATGAAGTTCATATTATGATTACATACATTACTGAATATTTGATCAGGAGTAGGAGCAGCTGTAGTGGTGGTGGCAGCATTTGGATCTACAGTAGTAGTCGATCCATCTGATGGAGCTACCGTAGTCGTAGTCGTTGTGGTTGTCGTGATGGGAGCCGCATTGATCTGACAATGGATAAGAGATTGAAAGAAGAAGATTGAAAGATCAAAAGAGCATAGAGAAATTAATCCCAACAAAGGTCATAAATATGAGGAATGAATGAGTCATCATAGATTAAATGAATGATTTGAATCAAGACAATGAATGAATCAACAACCTTTGCAGTTAGCTCAATCAAACAAATATTTGAGTGATGAAATAAACTTTTCAGGGAAGTACACTTTCGACAGTACATTTGGGTAAAGATCTATCAATATTGGATTGACTGAAGGTACCTTTTGTAATTCTTCCAATGGCATAGAACATTGCATCATTCCCTTCTGTCCCTGATAGTTATTATCACCAAAGTAGTAATTACGTCCACCAGAATTGAATGGAGTCGATGCACTGTGGATGATTGCCTTACCTTAATAAATCAATCAATACTCTCTATAATTCATCATCTACTACAGTATTCTGTTTGACAAAAATAGAGTTAGGAAATCAATCGATAATAATCTCTGATCTACAGTAATCAGAAATGTACCGTACCAGCTTCCCATGCAATAACTCCTCCAACAGCTCCAAGTGCTCCTGCAGCTAAAGCAGTCTTCCATGATCCACTCGATGCTCTACTTCCCATTCCAGTATTAGAGAAGGAACTGCAAATTCATCACATTACAGTATGCTAGATCCACAATTACCGTAATCAATAATATGGAATCAATCAATAACTAACCCAGGTCCACTGGGACGGAATCCTCCTGGATTGTTGAAGCCACCACTGGGATGAGGTTGGGGTTGCTGTAATTAATCAATAATTCACAGAGTTCAAACTTTCAAAGTATTGTTAGACATGCACTATTGAGTAATGGATAATCCCTACAGGATTAGGTCTAAATCCTCCATTGTTGAATCCTCCAGTGTTCGTTGGTTGCTGAATAGATAAAGAATAAACATAGATTGAAAGGCATCATAACAATAAACATGACCACCTACGGTCTTTTGTATGCACATTCTTCTACATGTAAATAATAATATTACTAATAAAACAAATAAAAGATAAATGATCATTCGCATTATTTGTTGTTAGTACATAAAGCAATATTATTAAAATTAGCAAATAATGAATGAAAGTCATTACAAGATTGAACCATCAATCTACCCATTCAAAACAACAATGACATATCTTACTGGATTAGGTCTAACTCCTCCATTGTTGAAACCTCCAGTGTTGGATGGTTGCTGAACAAGCAAAGCATGAACAAAAAGATAACTAAATTAAGAATTCAGCTGGCCGTTTACGGTATATAGTACACAATCTTCAAGATGCAGAAAACAATATTACTAATATCAACAAATAATGTAGCAGTAATAGTTAGTCAATAAAGCAATGTTATTATTAATGGAAAATAGATGATTGATGTGACAACCATAGGTGGAATAGCTAGGTTACACATTTTCTAAATGCGGTCACGTTTTTCGATTTTTCGGGAATTTTAGGCACTAATGCGGTCAGGTAATCAATAAATTTCGCAAATGCAGTTAGGTTTACTGATTTTTTGGGAATTTTCGGCTCAAAATGCGGTCAGGCTTCGTAGTTTGTAACCTACTTTTCGACCTATGGTGATAACCTATGTACTATTTAACAATAAGACATATCTTACTGGATTAGGTCTAAATCCTCCTGTGTTTGATGGTTGCTGAATAGATAATGAATAAACATAAAAGATAAGCATGTAAAGAATTCAGATCTCCCAAATGCAGAAAACAATATTAGTAATACTAGCAAATAATAAATCAGTCATAGCAATAGTATTAGTAATTGTATCTATCTACCTATTCAAAAAAATACAATAATAATGAATCTTACAGGATTAGGTCTGAATCCTCCATTATTAAATCCACCAGACGGAGATCCTCCTCCAGGACTTCCTCCACCAACATTCGTACGGGCTCCTTCAATCACAAACTTTTATTATTTACATCTTTATATCCACACCTTATGGAATTCAAAATACAATACGATTTTTTGAGTAGATGTGAACATCTTGTATATATTACCATCTATTATGAATGATGATAGAGTGAATCAATTCAATATAACAAATAGTAATTGTAACACATTTCCGTCTACGACTCTATCTAACAACTGTTTACGTACAATGATCATAGACTATAGTTGAAGGTCATTCAAAGGAACATTCTAGTATCAATAGATCATCACTCATTATAATATAGAATATGATCAATCAATAATATCTATACCACTAGATTGAATAGATGTGTAACTATGATTTACTAGTTATTTCTCATTCTCACACACAACAATGAATGATCATATGACAAAAGGTTGTCTACATCAACTAGATGAACAGATATTGATTGAATATAGAGATAAACACAACATCGACTATCGCAACTATCAATGACCTACAACATACTTCTTTAACTATAACTTATCAGATGTTTAGGGTCGATAAATAACTACTTAAACGAAATAAACAGATAGGACATTACCACTAGATCCTCGATTGAATCCTCCTCCACTACTACTCCTTCTAGGATATACTGGAGTTGCTATGAGGAATATGAGAAGAAGAACCCGACGGTCCATCTATGATCATAGATTAGATTAACTATATGATAGATACATCTATACAATTACAGAACACGACAAGGAATGTACATGAATACTGTATAGATAAAGAAGTAAAACAATAACGAAGATGATCTGGAGACTATTATATAGAAGAGGGAACATGAAGGGACAATCATCATCGATTCCCACTCCATTCTCACTCTATCCACCTCCCCTCTCAATCTCTCTATGTTGTCTACCTTGTCTATCTGACTCACTCTTTCCCTATAATAACTACTATACAAACGAACAACGGTAGATTACACAATCATCGATAGTAGGGATGAGTAAAATTGAAGAGCACAGTATTCTGGTCCAAGCCATTTTTCTTCCAAAGCAAGACAAAGGAGAGACCATTGTATTCGAGAGAGTTTGTATGTTGAGCGGTCGTTCTTGCTTTGAAAGTCATGAGAACGCTGTGAGAGGAATGTATTATGAGTACAATGCAAACTGAAGGGAAGTGGATGCAATACAAACTTGTGCCACGCCTATTATTATATAGACTAGTGTTTGGCTAATATATCGATTGATTAAGATGAAGAAAAAAGAAAGAAAGAGGTCAATGGATAGTGCTAGATCTCTTCTAGGGAGAAGAAGAGAGCGACAGACAGAATGGGGAGGAGTAGAGGGGAGGAAAGGTATTGAGATGACAGAAGAACCGGTCGTATTCTCTCCCTATTATAATGACTACTTCCTATGGTTTAACCCCTCTTATAGTATACATATGAATGCATGATCCATCTTAACAGAGACATTTTAAGTTTCACACGACTCTTGACAGACTTGAGAAGGGAAGCACTTTCGCTATTAATATTTATTGTCACCAGTATTTCTCTCGAATTCGCAATTGTTGTCACATTTATAAAATAAATAAATATTATTCCTTTCCTCATCCGGAAACGTTACCCCGGCAATCATCAACATAGGCTTTTCCGACAATACATCACCCAAACTATTATATAACCATAGAGAAATAATAGGTGGTTACTAAAACGTCATTCGTATAAAGGTCGGAAAGAGAGAAGTTTTACTTTCATCTACTCGATTGAAATAAGGGAAAATAAAAATACTTTAGGATAAAAAATGGTACAGATACAGTCGGCCAAGGTACGATCTTTCGAGAAGGGAAGCCATAATTGGTTCTATAGCATGGATATAGTAATAGAAAATAGTCGTCATGACAACAATTCCATGCGAAACAAAAATAATATTAAGAAATGTTTATTCATTAATGATATGAGTGGCAAAGTAGAAATTAGGCACAGATTTGTTGATGATAATACTCAGAAGGCAGATGAAATAGAAGGGCAAGTAATGTAGGTGTAAGGGTCATGTAATCAACATCGAGATTACTATATAGACAGGCCAATTTCATTCTCCTTTCCATATTTAGTGAACGAGTTGAGACGTGACACTCCCACCACGTTGATAGATTAATCAGAGAACACTGAAAGATACAATAGGAATGAGATTAGAAATGAGTAGATGTACCTGAGTAGAGCATTAGATTCGTAAAGGAGAAGGGTCGGCATTGGATGAGTGAGGAGAAGGAGATGGTCGAAGTAAAGGCAAGAAGAATAAGGAGGAGAAGATCGAAAAGGCGACTGTAAGAGAAGGAGATGGTAGTACCGAAGTGAAGGCAAGAAGAAGAAGAATAAGAAGAAGATGGAGTAGGGCGACTGTAAGAGAAGGAGAAGGAGATGGACGAGTCTGTTTGTGTTTGTGACGAGTACACGCAAAAGCTTCCTACCTTTCTCTCCTTCGACCTTTCATCCCTTTCACGCTCATCGACGATTGAAACAATGCAACAGAAAAGCTAACATTGAATACACCACAAATGCGAGCGAAAATCATAAAACAGCGTCGCCAGAAGGCGAACTTAGTTTAAAAGAATTAAAATAATCCAAGAAAGATCTACATGGCACAGAAGTAAGAGTTGGAAACTAATACTCGAAGAATAAAACAATACAATTAGGAAAAATCCAAATTATGAATGAGAATTTCGCGAGAATTTATTGATTGACATTTTCCTTCTGAATATCGTAATTTTCAGGATTTCTTACTGGGACCTTTTGAAATTTTATGTAATATGAATATTACTGTATTTCACGTGTAGATTTTCAAGCTCCGATGTTGTGTTTTTTTTGCTTATTTTTGCATCAATTGCAACTCTTAATCTTTAATATTTGGTTTTTGCCCGAATATTCATCATCTCAGAAGCGAACGCTTACAGAAACTTCATTTTGTTTTCCTATCTTTTTGTGTTTTCGAAGCGTTTTCCACAAAAAAAAGTGAATCACTTTTCCATTGTATGCTATTTGTACAAAGTCTTGGTGTAACCAGCTATTTATTTATTATTGTTTCCTGATCTGAAGTTGGACCAAATTGTTCTTGGATCGAATTAAGTCAAACAAGTCTCTCAGTACCGATTGTTTTTTCTCTATTTTGTGTTCTACTATTTTGAAGTGAACGAGAAATCCTTATCATGTGGGCTGAATAAAATAATAATATGAAATAAAGAGTGTGCGGTTGAGAGACTCTCGTAGCGAATGTTAGCTTACGGTAAGAATATGAATTGAGCCAAGATGAGCCTCTCACCTAGTTATCGTTAATCAAAATCCGATCTTTTAGGTGTTAAAATGTACAAGCTAAAAGATATGTACCGCTCCGTTTATTCGTTTCAATTTTTGTTTATATATGACTTAATCTGATTTATTTTATAATAATATTTAATTTCAGATCATTGATCGGGTAAAAGTATGTGTAGGAAGATATCTCAGTTGTTACCAGCTGGAGTAGCATGGTTTCTACTCGTTGGTTCAACCGCATTCTTCTATGCTTTAGTTGCACCTCGTTTAATGGAAGAAGATGTATGGTCGGTAAGTCAATTTACTCGTTATATTTTTCTAATTCTTTTATCTTAGTTGTTCTATTAATTTTTAGCGAATATATATCAATAAGTAGTTGAATATGTATTCAAATCTACTCTCATGTAGTTTTAGAACATTCACGTTTTGTGAAAATATTATAAACTGATGTTATGAGTTCAATTCATAAGTGAAGCTAAAATGAGTTATGCATGATTAATGAGCTTAGTTCTTTGACTATTTGTCTCAGTCAATACATTTATTTCAGTGGCGAGCTTATCTTATAATGGGAGTTGATGTTATCCTCTTTCTACTTGTCGTATCGAATCTTGTAATGGCTATGTGTCTCGATCCAGGAATTCATCCTATAGGTACGCCTATTCTAATCTATTACTTGTCTATAAGTTGGTTAATTACTATACATTATTTATCTTCTGAAGTTAGAGACATGACAGTGTTTACGAGAGTGTTCTATTTACACATAATGTACCGATTTATACGTATTTATGATTAATGTAAAGAAATATCGATTAATTATTGAGTTAATGTAAATAAGATAAAATGATGGTTATTTAGCTACACTAACAGAGGAACAAAATGGAGAAGACTTTCGTTCTCCATTGTACAAGAATGTTGTCATCAATGGAATAAGTGTTAGAATGAAATGGTTTGAACTCATTTACATTTCATATTCTCATACTGTAGTTTTGAATCACTTTGTCTCATATCTAAATACAGAATGAAGAAACAATCTCTATATGCGATACTAGTAAAACTATGAAGTCTTTACCTATATCTCCAATATGATTTAAACTCTGATTTAGGTGTGTAACTTGCAAGTTCTATCGTCCTCCTCGTGCATCTCATTGTTCTGTATGCAATAGGTATCATTATTCAATCTATTCATTCTTTCTTTCTATTTTGCACAAAATAACGCTTGTATCCTTTGCAAATGCCACCTACGGAATGATTTGTCTAGACGGAAATATTTATTGATTTCTCTATGTGTACATATAGAGATACCGTATGAATGGTAATATTGATTGATTGTAGATGTATCGATAACTTCGATCATCATTGTCCATGGGTCCACAATTGTGTTGGATGGAGAAATTATCGATACTTCTTCTTCTTCCTTGTATTCCTTTCTCTTCATATGATATATGTTGGAGTTGTATGTATTGTCTATCTACTACATTCTGCGTCAAGGTATCAACACATATTCACTTTTATTTACTCAGAAATCATTAAATTATTCGATTTATTCATTTTGTATAATATTCTGAAGTTCTGTACGTCTTGAATTAGTTTTAAAATGTTTGAATTCCGAACTATCCTTGGTGGTTTCTTGTTTCGTATTATCGTGAAAAGTTTCAAATTATTTTTAACCCCCGGTTATTCTTGTTGAAAAATTGAAAAATAATTAAAGTAATATTTCAAAGTGATAATGTACATATGTTCAAATATTCGTATATAATGTATATCTATCTATATCTCTTATAGGGAATCAATGGAGCCTCCATTCCTCTGTTCAGTAGTTCTTCTTATTCTAACAGTACTTCTATGTGTACCAGTCATTGGATTGACTATATTCCATATTGTACTCGTATTAAGAGGAAGGAGTACTAATGAACAGGTATTCCATCCTATCATAACTGTTATCTCTAATATTCTTATATTATCCATAATGTATAGTTGTAGCGTACGTATTTTGGAGATTGTTGTTTGCTGCAATGTTTTGATTGAGCTTATACAGATTACAGTATACCTTTATCTTCAGGTAACAGGGAAGTTCCAGTCAGGATTCAATCCATTCACTCGAGGATGGTTCAATAACTGTCTATTTACTCTATGTCACTCACAAACACCAACGTATGTCTTTCTATCTCTCCTTGTCTCTACCGGCTATATCATATGGTTCATTATGGTTACATATCACATATATCTATATTTATAGTTTTGTTGGATATGCGATGTCTAAGACGAAGAAGAAGGTGGATATCAGGAATACGGTTCGCTACTTTTTTATCCAACCTTTATTGATAATCAGGTTGAAAGTTATGTTGTGTTGCATGCCATACGTGAAACCTGAATTCACGAAGAAGATATCTGATCGTGATTGATGTAATGTCCCTATAGATCAAGATATGTGGTTGTATACTAGAGATAGTTATATGAGATGATATGGTTATTGATTCTTACCTTGCATTAGTAGTATCATTCTCAATATCTAAAATATTATTATTGTTGCCATGATAATCAATAATGTTGTTAATTTCAGAGAAAACTTCGTGTTCTCGTAACAGATGAAACATCTGTATTGTATGTTCCTGAAGGAGAAGGAAGAGAAGGACATATCAGGGTATGGTACTATATTTATTATTGATATTATTTTATATCATTTATAATATGATATACGCATACTTAAATATGTAGCGATCACGGTTAAAATAGAAAAGAGGCTGAAATGATGCGAAGTTCATCCTGAAAATGAATGGTTAAAGTTATAGATCGAATAGATACGTTTCAGATTTTCAAAATTCGGCCGGCTTTCAAAAAAAAGCGGCCAGACTTCGTAGTTTGTAATGCACTTTTATTACTTTTGTTCATTTTGCAAATGAATGATTCTAGGAGAGGGTATAGACCAGGGTTGTGCATGTGTGGATATGTTTGTTTCTTTGATGTTAAGATGATTAGATGGAAGTAGTAGAAGATGGAAGAAGGTTTGCAGATGAGGAGAAGAGTAGAGGGGGGGGGGGATAGATTGAATTGGAGATCCGTGTGAATACACTTGTTTCATTCAACTTTCGAACTTTTGTTCTGATTTATTGTGTCCCTAATAATCACTACGTAGAGTACATGAATTGTATCAAGGAAAAGGAATGGATCCATCGAATGAAATTACCGAAATCGTACGTGGGCGGCCATTGCCGCTGGAAATTAAAATCGGGTGGGTCGGAGGCAAAAAATGGAGAATTTAAATATAACAGTTTCTTAAAATTTTCATGTAAGTGCTTTTTGGTGAACATCGGTTGGGTCGGAGGCTAAAATCGGGTGGGTCTATCTATGGTCTATCCGCCCACATATGCCCGAAATGAAGCACAAAAACAACATTTTTTTAACACTGTTGACTTATCAAATCTTCTTTCTGTTTCAACATCATTGTATTCATCTTCTTTGCATTTATCATTATTATCCTAGTATGAGGCAGTCATGAGATCGTGCAGATACGATGAAAGATGAAATATCATTTCAATTCTTATATATTTCAGTTGAAGCAGATGCGTCATGGAGATTCAGATTCAGTAGGAACAGCTCTATCTCTTGCACGTCAACCATCAATTGGAGGATCACAAATAATTGATAAGATACAACAAAATGGAGGATCGACTTGTAATCTATATGATGAGAAAAGTAAGATATCTTCATTCTTACGTTCACCTTACAAAAATCTTTTAAACCATTTTAATCATTTCCCCCTAGACCAGTTAGACTTTGTGTTATCTATTTATTGTTCTTATATTTTTATAGATATAGAGAGTGTTTACAGTTTGGTCACAATATTAATATGAGAGTAGATTGGTTGATAGAGTGTCCCTCCATGTACTATATAGGAGACAGTATGTCCTTTTCCCCCTCTTCCACCCCCTTGATATCGTCTATCTTACGTCAATGGGTGTTACTAGTTGAGTCATACAATCCTTTTATAGTATTGTCCGAGCCATTAATAGTTTGAGAGATTGAATGAGGAGACTGGAGTTTGGATTAATTCATTTATCCACCTACCCATTTATCTCCATGAAAATAAGGAAGAAGAAGGAATGTTTATTGTTTGATTATACGGAACTCATCCATGTGCAATATGATAGGAGATAGATAGATGGAATAGGAAGAGGAGTGATAGAGAGAGGAATAGAGATAGATAGATAGTTGAGTATCGTCATCCCCACAATGGATTAACTTTCAATGGATTGGAGGATTGAGGAGGAGGAAGATTCATGGTTCCTTCTCATTCTTCTTCTATTCATTTACTCTATCATATCATCTATTCCTCTCTAATAGACAATATTTATATCGTATGTTTCCTCTTCTCATTTCAGAGAAAGGGAGGAAGAGGTAAGGGGGTGATTGTATTACTATGGATGTGGAAGTCACTCCATTTATACCTCTCTCCCCTCTACCTCCCTCTCCCTCTCCCTCTCCTTCTCCTCCTCTCTCCATATATTTGCTTTTCATTGAAACTGGACGACATCTTCATATGAACCGTTGAATGAAACAGAAGAGGAGATGATGATGGTATCAGATAGAATAGAACACTTGAGAATATATGAGTGGATATGAACAATTACCATAATATAGGATAGGGTACGGTAGTATTCAGTGGGGATTACGGTATTATTAGATACTTTGGTTACGGTATTATGAGATAGTTGCAATTTCATGGTTGAAGTGTATGAGTAACTAAATAGTTGTTCGGAATGTGTTCAGACTTGTTCAACCATCCAGTAAACATATGAAATATTAGTGGTGTACCATCGGTGACTATGTTCATATTAACCGCTTCACTGAATTGTTGGCTTCATTGGATTCTTTCTCTGACATTTTGATACTCCTACGTTCTACATTGCATGATTGCGTGTATGGTACTGTAAACTGTTTAATCAAATGGAATGGAATGAATGAATGAATGTAATGGAGAATGTTTGTTGTAGTTGATATTACTGTAGTTAGTAGATGATAGATCAATGAATGGAGTGTGATGGTTGTTCAATATTAGAGAATGAGGAATGGGGTTATCATTATAATCTCTTTAGAGGGAATAGAACCAGTGCATAATAGAAACTCCAAACGCAACAACATAATATTATCTGAATTATCATAATGATTACGGTATATCGATGTTTGTTACGTGCATACTCTTTTATTGGTTACGTTAGCCGTTCTCTGAACATTGAAATTCTAAACTGCGTGATAAGTGTATGGGTATATTGATGATAGTTGAAGGGATCAATCAATATCATCATGATTGAAAGATAATCGATAAATCAATATGATGATGATTATCTCTAGATACATCAACAGCGTATGAGGCCTCTTTGGCTGAAGCCATGGAGGGATCAAAGATTGCATCACCTTCTCCATCTAATGAACGATTAGCACTATTGAATGGTATGTTAGGGGATACTGTACTATTTATCAAATCAATCAATAATCAGGAATTCGGGATACTGTATCTGTGTAATGAGTCTAATCAATTCAGGTGATCGTAAAGGTAAACCGTTGGCATTCTCAGATGCAATGAGAATTCATGATGAACTCGCTTCACCTATTAGACAATCTGCTAATGTATAGAAAGAGAATGAAGGAACTATACCATATTTATATTTATATATTAACTATTATATATCTATATATTTTGATGATAGATTGAATCATATTAAGTTATTATTTGTTATTTATCTCCCACTCCCATTCCCCCTTCCATTTTAGTCCCATCTTCATTTCATTCTCAATATCATTTCGTTCGTTCGTTCATCTATATATGAACTACTCTCCATCCCTTGTCTAGTCCTCCTCCTCTTCTTCTTCTTCTTCTTCTTCTTCTTCTTCTTCTTCTTCTTCTTCAATCAAGTCCTTCCTTTGACTCCGCCCCCTTCATCTCCTCTATTCAATTCAGTTGTATTCTAATCTCTTCTCTTTTGATATCGTGTCCATATTCATTCATTCTCATATGTAGTACAGGTGCAAATATCTCCATTGATGATTATCAACCCCTTCCCTTCCTTCTATCTAGTCTATCTATGGTTACTCTTCTTTCTATTTCTATCTGGACCACACTTCATTCATCCATACATATTCTCATCGAGGGTTCATTCCATCAATCAGTATCTATCTCTATTAGTATCTGATATGGACTATACTCCATTCTGTTCTATCTCCTCTTGTATTCTCTTCTCACTCTCAATGGTATATCGTCATCTCCTCTTTAGTTATACTCATCTTCTTCTCCTCCTTCTCTTCTTCTCTACTCCAGTGCATATATGAACAACCATAGACAACCGTTTCAATCTTTCAATACAAAACAAATCGATACACATAACCAGTTCAGTTACAGTAGTATCAATTCAGTTAATTCTTGTTACACTATCCCGTCCTCTGTTATATTACCGTATCCCTATCCCTTGTACCAGTTACTGTATGTCATTGCCTTTCTTATCATTTACACATTTTGCTTATACTCTGTCTCACAATTGTTACTTCCATTATCTCATTTCTTGTTTATATATATTGATTAGATCTCATTCTAATCTCTTGATTATCGATTGATTCATTCACCATGAGAGACATCTACCGTAATCTCTTGATTATCGATTGATTCATTCACCATGAGAGACATCTACCGTAATCTCTTGATTATCGATTGATTCATTCACCATGAGAGACATCTACCGTAATCTCTTGATTATCGATTGATTCATTCACCATGAGAGACATCTACCGTAATCTCTTGATTATCGATTGATTCATTCACCATGAGAGACATCTACCGTAATCTCTTGATTATCGATTGATTCATTCACCATGAGAGACATCTACCGTAATCTCTTGATTATCGATTGATTCATTCACCATGAGAGACATCTACCGTAATCTCTTGATTATCGATTGATTCATTCACCATGAGAGACATCTACCGTAATCTCTTGATTATCGATTGATTCATTCACCATGAGAGACATCTACCGTAATCTCTTGATTATCGATTGATTCATTCACCATGAGAGACATCTACCGTAATCTCTTGATTATCGATTGATTCATTCACCATGAGAGACATCTACCGTAATCTCTTGATTATCGATTGATTCATTCACCATGAGAGACATCTACCGTAATCTCTTGATTATCGATTGATTCATTCACCATGAGAGACATCTACCGTAATCTCTTGATTATCGATTGATTCATTCACCATGAAAGACATCTACCGTAATCTCATCTGCTTTATCATTGTTAGTCTTTGTATATCATTTCATTCATTGTATAATAATGAGTATTCTAACTTCTCTTCATCCCCTCTTCCTATTCTCTTCTCATATTGTCATACAGGTCTTTATCCCCTTCCCGTCCTTATTCATTCTATTCTATATATGTATCATTGTCTTCTTCCATCGGTGGCTTCGATATAAACGATTGGCCTTATTATATCACTTATCATCATACACAATACCTATCAGTATTACAAAATATCATCGAGATCAGGGCTGGCATTTTTGATCTTGACTTTTTTATGAGAATTTCAAAAAAAATGAATTGTTTTTTTTCTAAAACGAAAAAGTCTAAGAATGTTTATTTTCCTGAGCGTAAATCTCGTTATTTTGTCATTATCAAGTTTCAAAATTCTGATGATTGCGTTGTTGGCTGTTATGATAAAAATAATGTGTTAGAATTTCTAATTATCCATTTTAACATATTTCCAAAAAAAATTTACTTCAAAAATTTTTATTAACCATTTTATGATTTTTTATAAATTAAATTATTTTCAAAAAATCCCAGCCGTGATCGACACTTTCTAAATTCTTAATAACAAAATGCCTTCATAACATTCCTTGTGTGTAAAGCTGTATCAGATTTCATCTACAGTATCCATCTGATCAAACCAATCTATTAGTCCAAATGATCAATATTCAGTAGTTCTCAATCTCGTCTGGACTTAGTATGGGAATAAGGATACGTGAGAACTAATAGACGTATTTCCAGTGGTTGAATACGAATTGAGATAAAGTAAAAGCATACAAAATGAAGAGAGGGATGAATTTTCGATTCGAACGGAGAGTGTGAGAAATGCTTAAAATTATCTGTAGTGCGAAGTTTATATCTCATTCATTCATATTATAGGAATTCATATTTGAGGAATCAAACAACACTTTTATTCGAAAATATACTACAACAAAATGTGCATATGTATAAAGTCTGTCCATAAAAACTCCAAAATCGGTTTCCGAAAATAGATGAAAATAAATGTTGATTTATTGGAAGAATATAGGATGTAGTTCTCCTCCTCTCTTTCATTTACTCATCCATTATCATATTCTTCTTCTTCTCAATATCTTCATTCTCTTCTACTATCTAATATGATTACAAAGATGTAGTTGAATGACCCATTCAATTCCCCCATTACTTTATCGTGTCATCCATTTCGTCT